>CM074133.1:0-83311 GCA_037178625.1 Skeletonema tropicum | reverse complement strand
CTTATTCTTCACCCTTTGATACTATTGGCGTTGAAATAACCGAACCTATCGCATATATTATCGAGAGGACAAAGTTTTATCGCTCTCTCGCCACTATTTAATCCACCGCATAAGCTTATTGCTGTGTGAGTTGTGTATCTAGTAATTTATGCCTTTTTTGTGTGCACATCATAATTAAATGCCTACTTGAGGGGTAGTGATATTGATAGCTGTTCCGGGTAGAGGAAGAATTATCGGTTCGTACTAATATCATTAATATGCCAAGGCGAAGTGGTTTCATTCCCCCATTGTTTCTAACTACCCTAACGCACTGGTTTGCATCCACATGTTGTGTCGATAGTGATCATTGGAATGGCGCCTCATTAATTAAATAACTAGGTCATCTACAACGACGCCCGGGTGAGAATATTTTGTCATAAGCCATATCTATTAGCGACGCTATCGATAATACACCGATAATCTTTATGGACGTATTTGAAGGGCCCCGTCTGTGTAGGATGTCATCGTGCCGACATGCAGTGGTTTACATTGGGTGGCCATTTCTCGGAAATCACCGAGAATCTACGGCGAAACTCGGCGTTCAAAAATAGGACGGGCCATTCGCCATTCTGTCAACAAAAGCCCTATTTGCCGAAAGAAGCGGACATAGAAAAGAAAAGAGGGGGGAAGAATAGGCTCTCCAGAAATAGGCTCCAAAAAAAAAACTCTTGACAGAACGGGCCTTAGGAGTACCAGCTATCGCGCACCTTCGAGTACCGTCCCACCTTTCAATTGAGGGTTGTGAGTTGTTTGATTTGTGATATTATACATACAACGAACTTGATGACGACCCCGGGTACTTCCTATCATCATTAGAGATCCCATGCTCGAGCTCTCTCTGCATTCGACTAACAACAAGCCTGACAAAGACGATTTTGTACATAATACCAAATGGGCAAATCTAAAGGCCCACTTCTACTCTGACTGCTTTTATCATATGGAGGCCTTTGTTCAAAAAACGGTCTTCGAGAAGTATTTAGGTGATTCCACCTGACAGATGTAAGAATCTGGCAATTATTGAAGACGCTGCAATGGGATAGAAAGGAAATAGTGAAGCTAAGCTGAGTACAATAGAGGGGTTATTGAGCTATTGGTAAGTTGAGTGTAGTACTAAGTAGGTTTAGGCGTCAAACAAATAATAGATAAAGAATCTCTTCTAACCCCAGTAATGTGAATCCGGTTAGTCCATCCGAGTTTCATAATGACTGTAGACATTGTCGTCCTTTGCGATAGATGGGTTGATTAGTGATGAGCACAAAGTATTGTAGAGAGTGGTAGATGCAATAGTAGTGGAAGGAAAAATGAAGCAGCATTGTTTTAGAACACTTAGGATCTGCTGCAAAAATCCCTGACCCAAGCGACTGACACAACTATTTCATACCTCTCACATGATATCATTATTTATCAGATATGACTGCCTCTGATCTGGCCAAAGTTTGACTGTACTACTACCACTCAAGCTTTCTGGCAATCATTGACAGAATGGAAACCTGCAAAAATTTGAAGTGATAATAGGTTGGCTGCAGAGCATGTCCTCGACCGACAACAGTGCAGTGGCGCCCTCTTGCTTTTATGTCGTGTCCCGTTTGTTGGCTAAAACAATTATGTGTTGAGTAGGAGTAACTATTACAGTATTATGTACTTATCTCCACTCTCTACTTTAGTAGGGAGAGAAAAGGAATGAGAAAACAAGTAAGTACCGTACTTTGCACAATCTACCGGCTATCGCTGCAAGTCTTATATATCTCTGATTATCAGTCAAATGCAGTGGCGTGGGCAAATGGTTGCAGGTGTACCATGACCATGAGATCGACGAATCCCTATAGAAAAGGTCCACCTACCCCTACCCCTAGCAAGGAGAAGGAGAAGGGTGCCTCCACTCTAACCATACCGATCGATACGTTAGGCAGCATATCTCTAGGTTCCTTGGCTTTTGCAGCCATGACAACATGGTCCGCCTTTATGCTAATCTCCGCCACAATTGCAAACCCTAATGAACCTCTTCCACCTCCGTCCTCGGCTACCTTCGTCGAAATATCGCCTGAAGAAGTTACATCATCTCACTTCCTGCATGGTCAGAGAAAGAAGTACCCAAAATTGCAAAGAAAAAGATCAACTTTCGTATTCCGAAAGAAAAGGAGATATGTTTTGCTCATGTCGGGAAGATTATGAACATATATGTGAATAATAATGTCTACAATGTATTATGGCCCTGACATCATCTCTACATCTCTTCACTAATCCCTCAGCAAGACAGGAGGATCTACGTTGGGATGCAGCCTTGGGTTCATGCTTACTGTCATCATGGTGATGACGCCGCTGTCCAGAGACGCAACAGAGAACGTGAATCATACCTCTTCAAGCTTGCTGGCAAAAATCACCACTTACCACTCCCTACACCTTTCATACAGATATCTACAACTGCGATGATGACGCCGGATACTTCCTATTCATCACTAGAGATCCCATAGCTCGAGCTCTCTCTGCATTCAACTACAACAGCCCGATGAAAATTGATTTTGTACACAATACCAACTGGGCAAATCGAAAGGCCCACTTCTACTCTGACTGCCCTTTTATCAAATGGAGGACTTCGTCCAAAATGGTCTTCGAGACGCAGGTGATTCACCTGATAGATGTAAGAATCTGGCAATGAAGACGCTGCAAGGGATAGATTGGGGGTAAGAAGCAAAGTCCAGACCACTGGTATTTCAACTATCAGTATTACTATGAGGCCATCCCGTCTGATTCGAAGATACTCGCAATTCGCAATGAACATATGGTGGAAGATATTCGGAGTATAGAGAACTTATTTGAATGTCCTGAGCAGGAGAGGCTCGCATTGGCCACATCAGTGAATGTATAACAGGTCAGATGAGGACGATCTATATCTTAGCGATGAATCAAAAAAAAAAAATCTCCGTTCTATGCCAAGCTCTTTGTAACGAGATACAAATCTACAAGGAGATTCTCCATCAAGCTCTGAATTTGTCGCAAGATCAGCTTCGAGAGTCTTTGATGGAGCTGGAGGCAAAGTGTCCGCATGAGGCTATCGTGAAGGAATGTCCGGATGTGATGCCTGACATTAGTAAAAAAGCTTGAAGACAATCGAGGTTATTGAGCATTGAGCTACTGTTGAGGATGTGTACAAATAGATTACACATCTTTTCTAGTTCTAGAAGTAAAATGTAAATTCCAGAAGTCTGAAGACAAAACCTAACCATGTATACCATCACAAGAGTTAGACCTATACCATCCGTCTTCGAAAGGTGATTGGACTTTTGATGCCCAGTGACAATTCGATGGTGTAGAGCTGGTGAATCCTCTAGAGGATTCGATAGCCGAATCCTAGAATTCGGAACAGGAACCCTCTAGAGATTCGTTCAGCCCAGGATTCGATTTTGCAGTCCCCTCGCGAATCCCAGGATTCCGAAATCCCAGGATTCTCCGGCATAGATAAATCCTAGGATTTTCAGAATAAGTAGGATTCGATGTGTAGTATTGGCAACAAGATGCCTTGTTCCGTCAAGAGGTATGATAAGCCTTTCGTAGATTGGATTTGACACCTGTGAGATTAGAAGATGACACAGAGACGACAGTGGCGGATACTGTTGATGTAAATAAATCATTCTATGTAAGACCAGCGACTCCACGCCGTCCACGAAGAGTCCGTGCGTAGCCGATCAAAATTGATATCGTACATCGTAAAAACGATATCAGACAATGAGTACGTACAGTGCACAATCTAAAACGGCTGTTGCTGATAATCAGTAAAGGTTAGGCCTTTTTGTATAAAATAAAAAGAGGGGGTGTTCCAACCTTCCACCAGCCATCTGAAGTTCTGATCTGGTGATAAATTCGTCTGGGGAAATTCCCCCGATATCTGCCCTATATTATATCCAAAAGCATCTCTAAAGAGAGATAAGAAATGAGACCACGAGTACCGTACTTTCCACAATCTACCGGCTACAGTCAAATCCCACGAACTATCCCCCCCAATTTTGCTTTTCCCCCACCAAAAATCTCAGCCTAGCCTAAAATTCTTATCCCCCCTGCGGCTCAAACCTAGGTGCCTTAGTGGATAAAAAATGTAGGTTGCTTTACTCCCGATCTCTCCTGGCCTCGCGGCTCCTTACGTGCGATGACAGTCCCTTGAAGTAAAGAAGGGCAATATGGGTTTGCCTAATGTTGAAGGTTGAGGAGCGGATGCTTTGACCGGTGGGTTCCGAATCCTTTTTTGCAAAAAATTTTGTATCATGATGTCGCCTCAGCCTCCTGCGATCACAATTATTGCCTCCGCTCTACCGATGGGTGATAGAAGAGCAGCGTATGAACCGAAACGGAAACTAAACAATGTTATGATTCAGTAGAGATGCAACAATGGTGGTGGAGATGTACAAACTGTGAGAGCTGTGAGGTGGAACTTTTTGAGGTTCAACTTTGAGTTACCCCCCCCCAAATCTCAGGCTAGCCAAAATTCTTATCCCCCAGGGGGGGGTAGTTCGTGGGATTTGACTGTAGCTATCGCTGATTATCAGTCAAATGCAGAAGTGTAAAGGTAGAAATTTTACAGATGGCGATCGTCGCTGGTGACTACCCCACACATGTCTGGTATCAGGAAGCGAATTCTCCCATCATTTGAGGCCTAAGTATTATCGATTGTGCCAAGCAGCTCATCAGGCAATACCATGACCATGAGATCAAGGAATCCCTATAGAAATGGTCCCGCTAGGGAGGAGAAGGAGAAGGGTGCCTCCACTCTAACCATACCGATCGATACGTTAGGCAGCATATCTCTAGGTTCCTTGGCTTTTGCAGCCATGACAACATGGTCCGCCTTTATGCTAATCTCCGCCACAATTGCAAACCCTAATGAACCTCTTCCACCTCCGTCCTCGGCTACCTTCGTCGAAATATCGCCTGAAGAAGTTACATCATCTCACTTCCTGCACTGGTCAGAGAAAGTACCCAAAATTGCAAAGAAAAAGATCAACTTTCGTATTCCGAAAGAAAAGGAGATATGTTTTGCTCATGTCGGGTAAGATTATGAACATATTTGAATAATAATGTCTACAATGTATTATGGCCCCTGACATCATCTCTTACATCTCTTCACTAATCCCTCAGCAAGACAGGAGGATCTACGTTGGGATGCAGCCTTGGGTTCATGCTTAACTGTCATCATGGTGATGACGCCGCTGTCCAGAACGCAAACAGAGAACGTGAATCATACCTCTTCAAGCTTGCTGGCAAAAATTACCACTCACACCTTTCATACAGATATCTACAACTGCGATGATGACGGCCGGATACTTCCTATTCATCACTAGAGATCCCATAGCTCGAGCTCTCTCTGCGCATTCAACTACAACAAGCCCGATGAAAATGATTTTGATACACAATACCAACTGGGCAAATCGAAAAAAGGCCCACTTCTACTCTGACTGCCCCTTTTATCAAATGGAGGACTTCGTCCAAAATGGTCTTCGAGACGCAGGTGATTCACCTGATAGATGTAAGAATCCATCAAACCAAACGATCTGGCAATGAAGACGCTGCAAGGGATAGATTGGGGTAAGAAGCAAAGTCCAGACCACTGGTATTTCAACTATCAGTATTACTATGAGGCCATCCCGTCTGATTCGAAGATACTCGCAATTCGCAATGAAATATGGTGAAGATATTCGGAGTATAGAGAACTTATTTGAATGTCCTGAGCAGGAGAGGCTCGCATTGGCCACATCAGTGAATGTATACAGGTCAGATGAGGACGATCTATATCTTAGCGATGAATCAATCTCCGTTCTATGCCAAGCTCTTTGTAACGAGATACAAATCTACAAGGAGATTCTCCATCAAGCTCTGAATTTGTCGCAAGATCAGCTTCGAGAGTCTTTGATGGAGCTGGAGGCAAAGTGTCCGCATGAGGCTTATCGTGAAGGAATGTCCGGAGGTGTGATGCCTGACATTAGTAAAAAGCTTGAAGACAATCGAGGTTATTGAGCATTGAGCTACTGTTGAGGATGTGTACAAATAGATTACACATCTTTTCTAGTTCTAGAAGTAAAATGTAAATTCCAGAAGTCTGAAGACAAAACCTAACCATGTATACCATCACAAGAGTTAGACCTATACCATCCGTCTTCGAAAGGTGATTGGACTTTTGATGCCCAGTGACAATTCGATGGTGTAGAGCTGGTGAATCCTCTAGAGGATTCGATAGCCGAATCCTAGAATTCGGAACAGGAACCCTCTAGAGGATTCGTTCAGCCCAGGATTCGATTTGCAGTCCCCTCGCGAATCCCAGGATTCCGAAATCCCAGGATTCTCCGGCATAGATAAAAACAAAAAACAAATCCTAGGATTTCAGAATAAGTAGGATTCGATGTAGTATTTGGCAAACAAGATGCCTTTGTCCGTCAAGAGGTATGATAAGCCTTTCGTAGATTGGATTTGACACCTGTGAGATTAGGAAGATGACACAGAGACGACAGTGGCGGATACTGTTGATGTAAATAAAATCATTCTATGTAAGACCAGCGACTCCACGCCGTCCACGAAGAGTCCGTGGCGTAGCCGATCAAAATTGATATCGTACATCGTAAACGATATCAAGACAATGAGTACGTACAGTGCACAATCTAAAACGGCTGTTGCTGATAATCAGTAAAGGTTAGGCCTTTTTGTATAAAATAAAAAGAGGGGGTGTTCCACCTTCCACCAGCCATCTGAAGTTCTGATCTGGTGATAAATTCGTCTGGGGGAAATTCCCCCGAATATCTGCCCTATATTATATCCAAAAGCATCTCTAAAGAGAGATAAGAAATGAGACCACGAGTACCGTACTTTCCATAATCTACCGGCTTACAGTCAAATCCACGAACTATCCCCCCCAATTTTGCTTTTCCCCCCACCAAAAATCTCAGCCTAGCCTAAAATTCTTATCCCCCCCTGCGGCTCAAAACCTAGGTGCCTTAGTGGATAAAAAATGTAGGTTGCTTTACCTCCCGATCTCTTCCTGGCCTCGCGGCTCCTTACGTGCGATGACAGTCCCTTGAAGTAAAGAAGGCAATATGGGTTTGCCTAATGTTGAAGGTTGAGGAGCGGATGCTTTGACCGGTGGGTTTCCGAATCCTTTTTTGCAAAAAAAATTTTGTATCATGATGTCGCTCAGCCTCCTGCGATCACAATTATTGCCTCCGCTCTACCGATGGGTGATAGAAGAGCAGCGTATGAACCGAAACGGAACTAAACAATGTTATGATTCAGTAGAGATGCAACAATGGTGGTGGAGATGTACAAACTGTGAGAGCTGTGAGGTGGAACTTTTTGAGGTTCAACTTTGAGTTACCCCCCCCCAAATCTCAGGCTAGCCAAAATTCTTATCCCCCAGGGGGTGGGTAGTTTCGTGGGATTTGACTGTAGCTATCGCTGATTATCAGTCAAATGCAGAAGTGTAAAGGTAGAAATTTTACAGATGGGCGATCGTCGCTGGTGACTACCCCACACATGTCTGGTATCAGGAAGCGAATTCTCCCATCATTATGAGGCCTAAGTATTATCGATTGTGCCAAGCAGCTCATCAGGCAATACCATGACCATGAGATCAAGGAATCCCTATAGAAATGGTCCCGCTAGGGAGGAGAAGGAGAAGGGTGCCTCCACTCTAAACCATACCGATCGATACGTTAGGCAGCATATCTCTAGGTTCCTTGGCTTTTGCAGCCATGACAACATGGTCCGCCTTTGTGCTAATCTCCGCCACAATTGCAAACCCTAATGCTCCTCCTCCTCCTCCATCCTCCACCTTCTTCGAAGTAACACCCATCAAACGTTACATTTACACCTTCGTCGTCGTTTGAAGAACATTGGCCAGGCATCAAATTACCCAAATTTGCGAAGAAAAAGATCAACTTTCGTATTCCGAAAGAAAAGGAGATATGTTTTGCTCATGTCGGGTAAGATTATGAACATATTTGAATAATAATGTCTACAATGTATTATGGCCCTGACATCATCTCTTACATCTCTTCACTAATCTCTCAGCAAGACAGGAGGATCTACGCTAGGATGCAGCCTCGGGTTCATGCTTCACTGTCATCATGATGATGACGCCGCTGTCCAGAACGCAACAGAGAACGTGGATCATACCTCCTCCAGCTTGTTAGCAAAACTTACTACTCATTTCTTCCATTCAGATATCTACAACTGCGATGATGACGCCGGATACTTCCTATTCATCACTAGAGATCCCATAGCTCGAGCTCTCTCTGCATTCAACTACAACAAGCCCGATGAAATGATTTTGTACGTAGTACCAATTGGGCAAATCGAAAGGCCCACTTCTACTCTGACTGCCCCTTTTATCAAATGGAGGACTTCGTCCAAAATGGTCTTCGAGACGCAGGTGATTCACCTGATAGATGTAAGAATCTGGCAATGAAGACGCTGCAAGGGATAGATTGGGGTAAGAAGCAAAGTCCAGACCACTGGTATTTCAACTATCAGTATTACTATGAGGCCATCCCGTCTGATTCGAAGATACTCGCAATTCGCAATGAACATATGGTGGAAGATATTCGGAGTATAGAGAACTTATTTGAATGTCCTGAGCAGGAGAGGCTCGCATTGGCCACATCAGTGAATGTATACAGGTCAGATGAGGACGATCTATATCTTAGCGATGAATCAATCTCCGTTCTATGCCAAGCTCTTTGTAACGAGATACAAATCTACAAGGAGATTCTCCATCAAGCTCTGAATTTGTCGCAAGATCAGCTTCGAGAGTCTTTGATGGAGCTGGAGGCAAAGTGTCCGCATGAGGCTATCGTGAAGGAATGTCCGGATGTGATGCCTGACATTAGTAAAAAGCTTGAAGACAATCGAGGTTATTGAGCATTGAGCTACTGTTGAGGATGTGTACAAATAGATTACACATCTTTTCTAGTTCTAGAAGTAAAATGTAAATTCCAGAAGTCTGAAGACAAAACCTAACCATGTATACCATCACAAGAGTTAGACCTATACCATCCGTCTTCGAAAGGTGATTGGACTTTTGATGCCCAGTGACAATTCGATGGTGTAGAGCTGGTGAATCCTCTAGAGGATTCGATAGCCGAATCCTAGAATTCGGAACAGGAAACCCTCTAGAGGATTCGTTCAGCCCAGGATTCGATTTGCAGTCCCCTCGCGAATCCCAGGATTCCGAAATCCCAGGATTCTCCGGCATAGATAAAATCCTAGGATTTTCAGAATAAGTAGGATTCGATGTAGTATTTGGCAACAAGATGCCTTTGTCCGTCAAGAGGTATGATAAGCCTTTCGTAGATTGGATTTGACACCTGTGAGATTAGAAGATGACACAGAGACGACAGTGGCGGATACTGTTGATGTAAATAAATCATTCTATGTAAGACCAGCGACTCCACGCCGTCCACGAAGAGTCCGTGCGTAGCCGATCAAAATTGATATCGTACATCGTAAACGATATCAGACAATGAGTACGTACAGTGCACAATCTAACGGCTGTTGCTGATAATCAGTAAAGGTTAGGCCTTTTTGTATAAAATAAAAAGAGGGGGTGTTCCACCTTCCACCAGCCATCTGAAGTTCTGATCTGGTGATAAATTCGTCTGGGGGAAATTCCCCCGATATCTGCCCTATATTATATCCAAAAGCATCTCTAAAGAGAGATAAGAAATGAGACCACGAGTACCGTACTTTCCACAATCTACCGGCTACAGTCAAATCCCACGAACTATCCCCCCCAATTTTGCTTTTCCCCCCACCAAAATCTCAGCCTAGCCTAAAATTCTTATCCCCCCCTGCGGCTCAAACCTAGGTGCCTTAGTGGATAAAAAATGTAGGTTGCTTTACCTCCCGATCTCTCCTGGCCTCGCGGCTCCTTACGTGCGATGACAGTCCCTTGAAGTAAAGAAGGCAATATGGGTTTGCCTAATGTTGAAGGTTGAGGAGCGGATGCTTTGACCGGTGGGTTCCGAATCCTTTTTTGCAAAAAATTTTGTATCATGATGTCGCTCAGCCTCCTGCGATCACAATTATTGCCTCCGCTCTACCGATGGGTGATAGAAGAGCAGCGTATGAACCGAAACGGAACTAAACAATGTTATGATTCAGTAGAGATGCAACAATGGTGGTGGAGATGTACAAACTGTGAGAGCTGTGAGGTGGAACTTTTTGAGGTTCAACTTTGAGTTACCTCCCCCCCAATCTCAGGCTAGCCAAAATTCTTATCCCCCAGGGGGGGGTAGTTCGTGGGATTTGACTGTAGCTATCGCTGATTATCTATCAGTCAAATGCAGAAGTGTAAAGGTAGAAATTTTACAGATGGGCGATCGTCGCTGGTGACTACCCCACACATGTCTGGTATCAGGAAGCGAATTCTCCCATCATTATGAGGCCTAAGTATTAAACAGGGGCGCGCAGAATGGTGCGATAGTGGTGGCGTGCAGCGGTGTATGTGGCGGGTTCAGCGCGGGCCCTCGGGGCCTGTAAAGTATTGTGTCGTCATCTTGCTGTTGGCCATTTGCTGTGTGGCTTGTCAGTAGTCTTTATACAACGGAATTCGGCTATAAAGTTGCTCTGCAATGACGTTGGCCTTAATTGGTATAATTGTGCTGTGCACAATTTTACCAATTAGTCTCTTTACAATAGAATACGGCTATAAAGTTGCTCTGCAATGACGTTGTCAATCTTTATCAATGTGAAAAGAAATGTCTTGAATGCAATAAGCCACGAAGTCCTTATTACAAGCTAGGAGTTTTTCCAGATGATGGTAGTAAGCAATATAACCGAACTTTTATGATTCATTAATTACGAGTTTCGGTGGAGCTTAGCCACCTTCATCAGCGGTTCTAATTGCGTGGAGACAGGCCACAAAAAATTTGAATCAAAAGGTCTCAAGAATGAGAAAAGGCGTGGTAGCTGTCATTGTTCTAACGGTCGTAAGTTTTGTTGGCGTTTCGTGGGCGTGGGCCAGCGTACAAGGCATATCTTTTCCATCGGGGAGATCCAAAGTAGCGAGCAAATTACTTCCGGAACTTCAACTTGAAGTGTTGGGATTTTCCCCCCTCCTATCCCCGCTGAAATGCCCATTTTCATTGTCATTTAGATGCTATATCTTATGATTTAGATCTAAAAATCGCTTGATTTGTGCTAAAAAGGACTTTTCCAGGCTAATTAAGTCAGATTGTCGATGAGCTTCTTCGTTCTTTCCGGTGTGCATCCCCGTCACCCTCTATTTTCTTAATTTTTTCTCTGAGTGACGTGGTAAACTTCGTTACTTAAGGAATTAGTACACTTGATTCCAATCGTCTTACGTCACAAAGTACCAGAAGTCAGGTGTTGGCAAAATCCAATGAACAAAAAAGTATTTAAGTTCATGCAGCAAGTACTCAGGTCGACATTGGCTCAATTACATTATCTGCCGAGTCGTCTATTGATGCAAGTCTAAATAGACGCCGACGTTGGTTGCCGACGTGTTTGCATTTGAATAACTGCCGATCTTTGGCCACGTACTGATCAATACGTCAGTTCTTAACTCCACGTCGACGTCTTGTGTTGAGCTGAATCTTTTTGTCGACGTGTTGTCGATGTGTTGAACCACAAGATCTTGTGTTGCCGACGTAGCTTACGAAGGAACTCGTTTACTTCATGACGTGGTTGGTTATTGATTGCATTGTTCTCTGCTGATTATTGCGCTGGTGCGTTGGCGGCGGTTATGTAGGCAGTTTGTACGTTGTCGAGCCGTTCAACAGCTCTCATAAATTATGCATTGCATCATTTACATCATCACATTTCTACATTGTCCGAATAAATAATGAAGTTTGGCAACACAAATCCAGTTATATCCACCGTTGGTAGTAATGGTAAGGGCTTCCGTGCCGTGCGGAATCGGAGCAATGTCGATGCACGTCTTACTTCGTCAGGGGTCAAGACTGCTGCTAAACCGTCGGCTCCTGTCATTGCATTGAGCGTAACAGACATCAATTGGCGTTTGGTGCGTACCGACGATCGTATCTTCTTTCTGCTAGCGTCTGTTGCATTAGGCGATGGGTTTGACGTTGCCAAGTTGGAGAAGGAACAACTGCTCTTTTCTGCTCTTTCCGTCTTTGAAGTCGGGTCAATCAAGTACATCCTGAATGAACTGTCTGAACATTACCCGAATGTCCCAGTTGGTAAGACTGATTCTACTGACAAAGATGATCTGGTGTCTGCAGCGGTCAACTTCTTAATGTTTGCCGCTATTGCTCAGAAAGGAGGTACAAGCCAAGCGCCGTACACTTCAAATTGTGAGCATTTTTGGTAAGAGAGAAGGTTAAATTTCGTGTGGTTCAAAAGATTTTGGTATTTTTGTTCATTGTACCGTTTTACAAATTCTGTCTTTCCTTTTTACTTACAAGTTTTTTTTTCAACCTTCAACTTCACACCAGTGATGAGAACGGGAAACTTGTACTTGAAGACAAAACTCATTCGGGCTCCCGTGATCAACCTGTTCAAGATGATGATGAACCGGATTTGTCCGAGAAAGGTGCTGTCACGAAAAAGTCTAAACCGGTACCTGTCGGAGAGAAGGCCTCTCCTGATTCAACTATCATGTGAGTTTATTTTGTGTGCATGTGCACTGCCGCACTAAGTATCGCTTGCTTATTGAATCATTTTAGTATAATCGATCACTGAACAATTTTACCTAATAAACAAATGCAACTGCCTACGTAGACATGCTGATCAAAACACACGAACGACTGAAAGTACCAATAGCTAGGCTCAGGTGTCAATTCAGCAGCAGGATGGCGGGCAATAACACAGCATACCAGTCGCACTTTTACGGCAGGAGGCTATTCTACACCTTTGATGTGTGCGTAGGTGCACATGTTTGCTTGGAGTCAGCCAACATCGATCCCAACTCAGGATTGTACGTCTCAGCTATTGGGGTAGTTGTCGAGATCGTTTACGATAAGGATCGCTCCGTTGGACCAAACGGTAAAGGTGAGGTTAGCCTACCGAAGTACATTGTTGTGGATTTCCCTACATACAAACCACCACCAGGCGAGGACCCATGGGACAAGAACAACCCAACGGTGAGTAAAAGTTGACACACGAAAGACACAAGACAATTGCCACTCTCTGCGAAAACACTACTAACTCATTTCATACTGATACAAATGCATCCTACCCCAACTTATTGCGCACAGCACGTGCCAATCCCACCCTACGAGCAGATTTGCAACAGAGGATGCTGCACCGCATTATTCATGCCATTGCAAATTGCCTACGCCATCACCATCCACCGCTGTCAAGGACTCGAAGCTGGATTCGACAAAGGAGACCGCTGGAACCGCATGATAATAGATCCAGCAGATGAGTTGTGGGAGATTAGCAAGTTTCTTGGAACAATGTACGTGGCTACCAGCAGAGGCAAAACACTTGGCTCCAAAGATCAAGCATACCCGTCGGACAGTGCCATATACTGGACCGGAAGCAACATTTCAACGAACCGATTAAAAAATTGCAAGAGAAAGCAAAATGGCCAGTTCTGCGAATCGTACAAGAAGCGAGCAAATTGGGTGAAATACTTGGAGGGGAAGGCAGAAGAGTCGAAGACAAGGTATAGCAAGAGAAAGTTGGAAGAAATCACAGAAACATCGTACGCAGCAGCAATCAAGGGCAATTTCATCAAAGACAGGACAGACCTGACAACCAGGATTACCAACATCATAACCAACCCGAACAAGAAGTGGAAAGAAGCGAAGAAGGATCATGAAATCCCAAGTGATTACTTCGCAGGATCTTCATCTGGTGATTAGTAAAATTGATCACTGCACAGTTTTACAAAACAGACACTTTCTCAACACAAAGAATACAACAACTCAATTAAGCGTCTGCATCTGGTGATCAGTAAAACATCTGCAAGCGCACGATTCGATATATCAAGCACAGTTTTACAAAAAGACATTTTCTCGCGACGAAGAAAGACAAAAACTAAATCGACTAACGCCCGTGTAAAACCTGTATTTCTTTCTCGTACAGACCGATTTAGATGCTCAAAAAGCGCATCTAGTACAGTCAATTTCTCGCTTTCAACAGGTACTTCTTGCTTTCTACATAGGAACACATACAGATCCTACGCCGGTAGTCTCTACCGAGGACTCTACGTGTCCCTAAAGTAAACCTTCTCACTAAAAAACACATGTACTGATTCCTACCTATAACTCTGTAGAATAATGGGGGTGAAAAATAATGAATTTTCCCACCTGTAATAGAAGGGCACCTGCGGCCCCCTATTACGCTGCTCTGCACTCCATGAACGGGGGCCCCGAGGGCCGATTATCGATTGTGCCAAGCAGCTCATCAGGCAATACCATGACCATGAGATCAAGGAATCCCTATAGAAATGGTCCCGCTAGGGAGGAGAAGGAGAAGGGTGCCTCCACTCTAACCATACCGATCGATACGTTAGGCAGCATATCTCTAGGTTCCTTGGCTTTTGCAGCCATGACAACATGGTCCGCCTTTGTGCTAATCTCCGCCACAATTGCAAACCCTAATGCTCCTCCTCCTCCTCCATCCTCCACCTTCTTCGAAGTAACACCCATCAACGTTACATTTACACCTTCGTCGTCGTTTGAAGAACATTGGCCAGGCATCAAATTACCCAAATTTGCGAAGAAAAAGATCAACTTTCGTATTCCGAAAGAAAAGGAGATATGTTTTGCTCATGTCGGGTAAGATTATGAACATATTTGAATAATAATGTCTACAATGTATTATGGCCCTGACATCATCTCTTACATCTCTTCACTAATCTCTCAGCAAGACAGGAGGATCTACGCTAGGATGCAGCCTCGGGTTCATGCTTCACTGTCATCATGATGATGACGCCGCTGTCCAGAACGCAACAGAGAACGTGGATCATACCTCCTCCAGCTTGTTAGCAAAACTTACTACTCATTTCTTCCATTCAGATATCTACAACTGCGATGATGACGCCGGATACTTCCTATTCATCACTAGAGATCCCATAGCTCGAGCTCTCTCTGCATTCAACTACAACAAGCCCGATGAAAATGATTTTGTACGTAGTACCAATTGGGCAAATCGAAAGGCCCACTTCTACTCTGACTGCCCCTTTTATCAAATGGAGGACTTCGTCCAAAATGGTCTTCGAGACGCAGGTGATTCACCTGATAGATGTAAGAATCTGGCAATGAAGACGCTGCAAGGGATAGATTGGGGTAAGAAGCAAAGTCCAGACCACTGGTATTTCAACTATCAGTATTACTATGAGGCCATCCCGTCTGATTCGAAGATACTCGCAATTCGCAATGAACATATGGTGGAAGATATTCGGAGTATAGAGAACTTATTTGAATGTCCTGAGCAGGAGAGGCTCGCATTGGCCACATCAGTGAATGTATACAGGTCAGATGAGGACGATCTATATCTTAGCGATGAATCAATCTCCGTTCTATGCCAAGCTCTTTGTAACGAGATACAAATCTACAAGGAGATTCTCCATCAAGCTCTGAATTTGTCGCAAGATCAGCTTCGAGAGTCTTTGATGGAGCTGGAGGCAAAGTGTCCGCATGAGGCTATCGTGAAGGAATGTCCGGATGTGATGCCTGACATTAGTAAAAAGCTTGAAGACAATCGAGGTTATTGAGCATTGAGCTACTGTTGAGGATGTGTACAAATAGATTACACATCTTTTCTAGTTCTAGAAGTAAAATGTAAATTCCAGAAGTCTGAAGACAAAACCTAACCATGTATACCATCACAAGAGTTAGACCTATACCATCCGTCTTCGAAAGGTGATTGGACTTTTGATGCCCAGTGACAATTCGATGGTGTAGAGCTGGTGAATCCTCTAGAGGATTCGATAGCCGAATCCTAGAATTCGGAACAGGAACCCTCTAGAGGATTCGTTCAGCCCAGGATTCGATTTGCAGTCCCCTCGCGAATCCCAGGATTCCGAAATCCCAGGATTCTCCGGCATAGATAAAATCCTAGGATTTTCAGAATAAGTAGGATTCGATGTAGTATTTGGCAACAAGATGCCTTTGTCCGTCAAGAGGTATGATAAGCCTTTCGTAGATTGGATTTGACACCTGTGAGATTAGAAGATGACACAGAGACGACAGTGGCGGATACTGTTGATGTAAATAAATCATTCTATGTAAGACCAGCGACTCCACGCCGTCCACGAAGAGTCCGTGCGTAGCCGATCAAAATTGATATCGTACATCGTAAACGATATCAGACAATGAGTACGTACAGTGCACAATCTAACGGCTGTTGCTGATAATCAGTAAAGGTTAGGCCTTTTTGTATAAAATAAAAAGAGGGGGTGTTCCACCTTCCACCAGCCATCTGAAGTTCTGATCTGGTGATAAATTCGTCTGGGGGAAATTCCCCCGATATCTGCCCTATATTATATCCAAAAGCATCTCTAAAGAGAGATAAGAAATGAGACCACGAGTACCGTACTTTCCACAATCTACCGGCTACAGTCAAATCCCACGAACTATCCCCCCCAATTTTGCTTTTCCCCCCACCAAAATCTCAGCCTAGCCTAAAATTCTTATCCCCCCCTGCGGCTCAAACCTAGGTGCCTTAGTGGATAAAAAATGTAGGTTGCTTTACCTCCCGATCTCTCCTGGCCTCGCGGCTCCTTACGTGCGATGACAGTCCCTTGAAGTAAAGAAGGCAATATGGGTTTGCCTAATGTTGAAGGTTGAGGAGCGGATGCTTTGACCGGTGGGTTCCGAATCCTTTTTTGCAAAAAATTTTGTATCATGATGTCGCTCAGCCTCCTGCGATCACAATTATTGCCTCCGCTCTACCGATGGGTGATAGAAGAGCAGCGTATGAACCGAAACGGAACTAAACAATGTTATGATTCAGTAGAGATGCAACAATGGTGGTGGAGATGTACAAACTGTGAGAGCTGTGAGGTGGAACTTTTTGAGGTTCAACTTTGAGTTACCTCCCCCCCAATCTCAGGCTAGCCAAAATTCTTATCCCCCAGGGGGGGGTAGTTCGTGGGATTTGACTGTAGCTATCGCTGATTATCTATCAGTCAAATGCAGAAGTGTAAAGGTAGAAATTTTACAGATGGGCGATCGTCGCTGGTGACTACCCCACACATGTCTGGTATCAGGAAGCGAATTCTCCCATCATTATGAGGCCTAAGTATTATCGATTGTGCCAAGCAGCTCATCAGGCAATACCATGACCATGAGATCAAGGAATCCCTATAGAAATGGTCCCGCTAGGGAGGAGAAGGAGAAGGGTGCCTCCACTCTAACCATACCGATCGATACGTTAGGCAGCATATCTCTAGGTTCCTTGGCTTTTGCAGCCATGACAACATGGTCCGCCTTTGTGCTAATCTCCGCCACAATTGCAAACCCTAATGCTCCTCCTCCTCCTCCATCCTCCACCTTCTTCGAAGTAACACCCATCAACGTTACATTTACACCTTCGTCGTCGTTTGAAGAACATTGGCCAGGCATCAAATTACCCAAATTTGCGAAGAAAAAGATCAACTTTCGTATTCCGAAAGAAAAGGAGATATGTTTTGCTCATGTCGGGTAAGATTATGAACATATTTGAATAATAATGTCTACAATGTATTATGGCCCTGACATCATCTCTTACATCTCTTCACTAATCTCTCAG
Source organism: Skeletonema tropicum (assembly GCA_037178625.1). Classification (NCBI taxonomy): domain Eukaryota; phylum Bacillariophyta; class Thalassiosirophyceae; order Thalassiosirales; family Thalassiosiraceae; genus Skeletonema; species Skeletonema tropicum. The sequence goes on along the minus strand of CM074133.1, from coordinate 65,572 downwards.
CAAGACAGGAGGATCTACGCTAGGATGCAGCCTCGGGTTCATGCTTCACTGTCATCATGATGATGACGCCGCTGTCCAGAACGCAACAGAGAACGTGGATCATACCTCCTCCAGCTTGTTAGCAAAACTTACTACTCATTTCTTCCATTCAGATATCTACAACTGCGATGATGACGCCGGATACTTCCTATTCATCACTAGAGATCCCATAGCTCGAGCTCTCTCTGCATTCAACTACAACAAGCCCGATGAAAATGATTTTGTACGTAGTACCAATTGGGCAAATCGAAAGGCCCACTTCTACTCTGACTGCCCCTTTTATCAAATGGAGGACTTCGTCCAAAATGGTCTTCGAGACGCAGGTGATTCACCTGATAGATGTAAGAATCTGGCAATGAAGACGCTGCAAGGGATAGATTGGGGTAAGAAGCAAAGTCCAGACCACTGGTATTTCAACTATCAGTATTACTATGAGGCCATCCCGTCTGATTCGAAGATACTCGCAATTCGCAATGAACATATGGTGGAAGATATTCGGAGTATAGAGAACTTATTTGAATGTCCTGAGCAGGAGAGGCTCGCATTGGCCACATCAGTGAATGTATACAGGTCAGATGAGGACGATCTATATCTTAGCGATGAATCAATCTCCGTTCTATGCCAAGCTCTTTGTAACGAGATACAAATCTACAAGGAGATTCTCCATCAAGCTCTGAATTTGTCGCAAGATCAGCTTCGAGAGTCTTTGATGGAGCTGGAGGCAAAGTGTCCGCATGAGGCTATCGTGAAGGAATGTCCGGATGTGATGCCTGACATTAGTAAAAAGCTTGAAGACAATCGAGGTTATTGAGCATTGAGCTACTGTTGAGGATGTGTACAAATAGATTACACATCTTTTCTAGTTCTAGAAGTAAAATGTAAATTCCAGAAGTCTGAAGACAAAACCTAACCATGTATACCATCACAAGAGTTAGACCTATACCATCCGTCTTCGAAAGGTGATTGGACTTTTGATGCCCAGTGACAATTCGATGGTGTAGAGCTGGTGAATCCTCTAGAGGATTCGATAGCCGAATCCTAGAATTCGGAACAGGAACCCTCTAGAGGATTCGTTCAGCCCAGGATTCGATTTGCAGTCCCCTCGCGAATCCCAGGATTCCGAAATCCCAGGATTCTCCGGCATAGATAAAATCCTAGGATTTTCAGAATAAGTAGGATTCGATGTAGTATTTGGCAACAAGATGCCTTTGTCCGTCAAGAGGTATGATAAGCCTTTCGTAGATTGGATTTGACACCTGTGAGATTAGAAGATGACACAGAGACGACAGTGGCGGATACTGTTGATGTAAATAAATCATTCTATGTAAGACCAGCGACTCCACGCCGTCCACGAAGAGTCCGTGCGTAGCCGATCAAAATTGATATCGTACATCGTAAACGATATCAGACAATGAGTACGTACAGTGCACAATCTAACGGCTGTTGCTGATAATCAGTAAAGGTTAGGCCTTTTTGTATAAAATAAAAAGAGGGGGTGTTCCACCTTCCACCAGCCATCTGAAGTTCTGATCTGGTGATAAATTCGTCTGGGGGAAATTCCCCCGATATCTGCCCTATATTATATCCAAAAGCATCTCTAAAGAGAGATAAGAAATGAGACCACGAGTACCGTACTTTCCACAATCTACCGGCTACAGTCAAATCCCACGAACTATCCCCCCCAATTTTGCTTTTCCCCCCACCAAAATCTCAGCCTAGCCTAAAATTCTTATCCCCCCCTGCGGCTCAAACCTAGGTGCCTTAGTGGATAAAAAATGTAGGTTGCTTTACCTCCCGATCTCTCCTGGCCTCGCGGCTCCTTACGTGCGATGACAGTCCCTTGAAGTAAAGAAGGCAATATGGGTTTGCCTAATGTTGAAGGTTGAGGAGCGGATGCTTTGACCGGTGGGTTCCGAATCCTTTTTTGCAAAAAATTTTGTATCATGATGTCGCTCAGCCTCCTGCGATCACAATTATTGCCTCCGCTCTACCGATGGGTGATAGAAGAGCAGCGTATGAACCGAAACGGAACTAAACAATGTTATGATTCAGTAGAGATGCAACAATGGTGGTGGAGATGTACAAACTGTGAGAGCTGTGAGGTGGAACTTTTTGAGGTTCAACTTTGAGTTACCTCCCCCCCAATCTCAGGCTAGCCAAAATTCTTATCCCCCAGGGGGGGGTAGTTCGTGGGATTTGACTGTAGCTATCGCTGATTATCTATCAGTCAAATGCAGAAGTGTAAAGGTAGAAATTTTACAGATGGGCGATCGTCGCTGGTGACTACCCCACACATGTCTGGTATCAGGAAGCGAATTCTCCCATCATTATGAGGCCTAAGTATTATCGATTGTGCCAAGCAGCTCATCAGGCAATACCATGACCATGAGATCAAGGAATCCCTATAGAAATGGTCCCGCTAGGGAGGAGAAGGAGAAGGGTGCCTCCACTCTAACCATACCGATCGATACGTTAGGCAGCATATCTCTAGGTTCCTTGGCTTTTGCAGCCATGACAACATGGTCCGCCTTTGTGCTAATCTCCGCCACAATTGCAAACCCTAATGCTCCTCCTCCTCCTCCATCCTCCACCTTCTTCGAAGTAACACCCATCAACGTTACATTTACACCTTCGTCGTCGTTTGAAGAACATTGGCCAGGCATCAAATTACCCAAATTTGCGAAGAAAAAGATCAACTTTCGTATTCCGAAAGAAAAGGAGATATGTTTTGCTCATGTCGGGTAAGATTATGAACATATTTGAATAATAATGTCTACAATGTATTATGGCCCTGACATCATCTCTTACATCTCTTCATAATCCCTCAGCAAGACAGGAGGATCTACGCTAGGATGCAGCCTCGGGTTCATGCTTCACTGTCATCATGGTGATGACGCCGCTGTCCAGAACGCAACAGAGAACGTGGATCATACCTCCTCCAGCTTGTTAGCAAAACTTACTACTCATTTCTTCCATACAGATATCTACAACTGCGATGATGACGCCGGATACTTCCTATTCATCACTAGAGATCCCATAGCTCGAGCTCTCTCTGCATTCAACTACAACAAGCCCGATGAAAATGATTTTGTACGTAGTACCAATTGGGCAAATCGAAAGGCCCACTTCTACTCTGACTGCCCCTTTTATCAAATGGAGGACTTCGTCCAAAATGGTCTTCGAGACGCAGGTGATTCACCTGATAGATGTAAGAATCTGGCAATGAAGACGCTGCAAGGGATAGATTGGGGTAAGAAGCAAAGTCCAGACCACTGGTATTTCAACTATCAGTATTACTATGAGGCCATCCCGTCTGATTCGAAGATACTCGCAATTCGCAATGAACATATGGTGGAAGATATTCGGAGCATAGAGAACTTATTTGAATGCCACGAGCAGGAGAGGCTCGCATTGGCCACATCAGTGAATAAAAGGTCAGATGAGGACGATCTATATCTTAGCGATGAATCAATCTCCATTCTATGCCAAGCTCTTTGTAACGAGATACAAATCTACAAGAAGATTCTCCATCAAGCTCTGAATTTGTCGCATGATCAGCTTCGAGAGTCTTTGATGGATCTAGAGGCAAAGTGTCCGCATGAGGCTATCGCGAAGGAATGTTTTGATGTGATGCCTGACATTAGTAAAAAGCTTGAAGACAATCGAGGTTATTGAGCATTGAGCTACTGTTGAGGATGTGTACAAATAGATTACACATCTTTCCTAGCCCTAGAAGTAAAATGTAGATTCCATAAGTCTGAAGACAATCGAGGTTATTGAGCTAACTGTTAAGTTAGGTGTCGGAACAAATAGTTTCCTATCTCTTTCAAGCAAATGCTCTTGCTCTGATTATGTACTTCTTTAACTACTTCAATATTTGTGCTCAATGAACAAACAACTGTCTTAGGATCAAACCACAATCTGTCAACTTGATATTAAATTTGAAAGAGATATTCTGTGACTACTCTCGACGCTTTTACTAAACCCATAGAAGGATTTTTCATGGAACACAATGCAACAAAACGCTCTCCTCGTCTCTCCCTCTATTGGCTAGGTGATAAGATCAGAACCGTAGGCATCTGCGTTACATCAATCCTTGATCGACGATGAGGTGCAGATGCAGCCTCCCCCAAGCTAACCAAAAACGTCCAAAAAGTGGTGGCTCGGACAACAGTGATTACCGTTTTCAACAACTCACAAAATTGGCACCAAAATACTTAAACTCCACGCACGCGCGCACGGAACGCGACAACAAATTTTTGCATCGATCGCTGCCCTTTTGACTTGAGCAAAGATTGAATATTCTACATTTTTGCTTTTCACTTGTAAATTACATCTTTTGTCGAAAAGATAGCGATAGCGTTAAACCTCACGTGTAATGCTGTCTTCCTAATCTTTTGTATGGTAGCAGGCGAACGATACATATATCATGAGTTGGATGAGTATCAAATTGGTCCTAATTTTATCCCTTTCAAAAATATCATGCTATGCGTTTACGGGTCTCTCTCTCCTGCAAAGGATTGAAAATACTCAGGCTACACTTGCGGTAGAAGTTGGCCGGATTCCTGGCACAGCCATGCCTACAGAGTGGGCGGCAAGTGGAGCAAAGCTAGGTTTTACATTAGAAGTTGGTTTTACAGATAACGCTGAACAGATGACGAAAGAAATGTTAGGCGGAGATGCGTTGATGGGCAACAAGCTGCAAACAGTCATTCCGCTCAAGCAGCCATCCTTCATCAGCGTATCAGGCTCGGAAATTATCGATGTTGAGCCTGGAGCTTATGGTTGCCAAGTGCAAAACAGAGAAAGTGAACTACACGCACTACGATGGTATTTAAACTTTCCTAATGGAGCAAAGAGGAATGATGTTGAGCTTCCAGCTGAACGTATATACTTTCTTTGCAGGTGTTGGATGCCATCCTCTACCGATGAAAGCATGCTTGCGCTAGAAAATGCAAGGAAGGAGAAGAAACAGGTACTGTCGACTATTGAGCTCACGAATGCGAGATTGAATAAGATACGAAGTTCTCCAGCTGCAGGTAATTTGCTTGGAGATATAGTACAAAATGTATTCAACTTTCGACACATTGTCAAGTTGGTGGAAAGAAAGAAGAAATTACAATCACGGCTCAATGACTTGGAGAAATCATATCCGTTGGATTCCGACAAGATATTTGCCGGGCCAAATGGTATATCTTATGCAAAAGATGGCGTGATAGCTGTCAAGAGGCAATCGAAATATCTATGGGTCGGCCGGTTCAAGTTTACTGATATGTTCTGAACATTTCTACTCCTACCATTCCCATGCTGTCATGTTCAAGCTAAAGCTAATCTAGGACATTGCCATTGCACTCTTTCCCTTTTTCCAACAAAAAGGAAGAGTCTGCTTTGTCTGCTCTTTCAAATACTTGTGCTCATGATCTGATGCAAGCCTTGAACTTATTAAATGGTACCGAAGTGTAGAAACATAACAAATTTGCTGACTTGATCTACTTTTATTTTTGTGATATATACATATATGCTCTCCATATGCTCTCCAATAACCTAACCATGTATACCATCACAGAGTTAGACCTCTACTATCCGTTTTCGAAAGGTGATTGGACTTCTGATGCCGAGTGACAATTTACTTTTTGTTTGGACTGGTTCTCTGGATGATTTCGTCCGATGATGATATCTAGTCTCCTGAATAGGTGTTACCGAAGGTGTTGTGCGTTGCCGATTCCTCATTTCAGAATTCTTGATTGCGGCTAGAGCTTCTTGCAACTGTAGTTGTGCTACCTTTGAGCTATGCCCGTACGTCAAGCTTACCTGCGCTACAGTCTCCTGACGACTTCCAGCGTCGTGTTGAGTCATCGATGATGCCTCGGACGAACTAGAGATTGTCACAGTTGCTGTAGGGACCGATGAGTCGAAGGATCTCTTGGATGATGATTCGAAGTTCCAAACCGTGACGTGCCTATTTGGCGACAAGATGCCTTTGTCAAGGTATGATGAGCCTTTCGTAGATTGGAACGGACACTGCGTGAGATTAGAAGATGACACAGAGACGACAGTGGCGGGTATATTGTTGAAAATCATTCGAAGATCAGCGACTCCACACCGTCCACGAAGAGTCCGTAGCCGATCAAAATTGCTCGCGTTTTCAATGCATATGATGATCAAGTGTTGAAAGTGATGTGCGTCACACAGCGATGACTGAATCATTCCTTTACCGTCGAAAAGGAAATCGTTCATCGTCCCACGGAAGCCTACGTATCTATGCGCAGACGACGAGTTACCAAGACCATCTCGACGACCAACCCATGATTTGTCAAGCTTCTCGTCAATAGAAACGACTGTCCAGCCGTTCTTGATAGCGGCCGCAAGAGCAGTCCTAGGAGAATCTCCATCACCTAGGACTAGGCAGAGAACAGAGGACGGGTCAACATCCCCCGTTACGAAAGCTGATGATGAGAATGAGCCATTGGTCACGGCGGCGTTGATGGATGCAAGTGACGATGAGATTTGCGCTGCTGAGTTGAAATGACACTCTAATGCAGGGCATTGTGAGACGAGTCCCATGAACTCTTCGATGTATTTGTATTTCATCGCGGTGATCGATAGTAGGGTAATGAATTCTGCTGTGCTGCACTTCTTTGATATCAAGGTAGAGGAAACAATGGAAGACGAAGTAGAACAACAGCTGTGTGTAAACGAATCCCACTCCTATTCTTCAAAACTGCTTGGTAATAAGTAATAAGAGAGCAGCCCAACCCGAACCCTGAGGAAGAAGTTGGCTACAGCTCAATGAGAGGGACTGGACGTTCTCAGATGAGTTACATCGGGCCTAAAGCAAGATGTGGCTCTTCTGCCTTGCCAAATTTGTCAAGTAAAAATCTGAACGTTCAAGTAAAGTGAGGCGTTACTTGGGGACACGTAAGTTCCCTAGACGATTCCTTTGTGACGTCACCTTATTCATTTGTGAATGTGTGAACATTTGAGTACCGGATTTGTAATCTTCTTCAACTCTCACACTCACCTCAGCGCACTTCACTGTGTTCATAGTTTCAAATTTTTGAGGAGCACATAATCACCCCCATTAGATCTCAAGTATCTTTTCAGCTGGCTACCAAATGATAATACCATTGTAATCATCCTCCATAAGATTGGCTGCAGAATAATAATTGATCATGTACATCTCACACGCTCAACCACATCATTTCGATGTGATCGCTTCATCCGAGCCGACAAGTGATACCGTCGAAGTATCGCCATCAAAGTCGTTCGATGATGAGAACCTAGTCATGCATCCAGCCAAGCAGCAATCTCGCCGCTCATTCAGCTTTGGGCGGTATTTCAAATCGACACGATACAAGGGTTTGAAGACGGCGCAGCTACTGTGTGCAATTTACATCCTCGTGATGACTTTTCGATACTATCCGAATGGTCTCATCGACCCTTATGCTCCTCTCGGTCAATGGCGCATCGTTGACGTATGGAACCCAGAGAATACAGCAGCAGGAGTCATCCAGTTGGAAGGGGATCCGCTTGGTCCCAAACGAGCTGTCGTTGCCAAAGATAGAATCTCATTAATATGCTTGGCCATCTCGCGCATCTCGGCTTTCACCATGTATCCATGCATCTTCCTAGTATTCATGACGAAATGCAAGGCCACAATCAACTTCTTAATGACAACACCGTTTTCTTTGTACATGGTTCATGATCAGCATGAGCTGCACTCGTTCTGTGGAAAGTTTCTAGCGATTGATATTTGGGTGCACACCCTGTTCCACTGCCTGCGTTGGGGATTACAAGGCAACATCGACTTGTTGTGGACGCACATTGCTGGAATTACCGGTCTTATTGCTCTGTTTGCATGTGTGCTGGTGTGTATTCCAATGATGGTACAGAAGTTGATGCAGTCGATGTCGTACGAGGTGCGCAAGTTCTTGCATATTACCTTCTTTTACATATTTGCCGTGGCAATGTGCTATCACAACAAAACTAGCGCTTGGCCCAACGGAGGATATAATCAGGTGATATTAGGGTTTTGTATCGTTTACTACACCCTTGACGCTGCCTACGTAATGTTCTTCATGACGGAAATGATCGAGACGACAGTATTTAATGTCTTGCCGAGCGGAGTTCAAATGACATTGGCAGTATCCGATAACTTCCAGAAGGCATACGCTCAAGGAGGATATGGCTACGTTTGCCTTCCGTGGGTCAGCAAGAATCAATGGCATGCCTTTTCACTATTTGAGCATCCTTCAAATCCCAATTTGAGGCAAGTGTTCATGCTCAATGTTGGCAATTGGACGAAAGAAGTCCATGCACAACTGCAGAGAAACACCGTGAGACCTGCTTGGATTCAAGGACCCTTTGTAAGTCCTTACAATAATGCGTTAGCATTCGATAATACAATATGCGTGGCGACTGGCATTGGGATCACTCCTGCTCTGTCAGTTATTAGGGCTCATAGGGAGAGCCGACGGATCAATCTCATTTGGGCTTGTAGGGATGTTGCCAGTAAGTAGAGCTCTGTTGGTCATTTTTATTGGATTGCTGCTGCACGCCACCAATGTGATGAACTCATTCGTCATCATCTCTCTCATGTTTATCATTTGCTATCATGAAGTGCTTGAGTTTTTCATGGATCATCTATGGCTAAATAATGATGGGTGGATCCTTATCTTCTACACTGGAAAGGATGCACTAAGCCCCGCCGTCGAAAATGCCAAGCTGAACTCTAACATCAAACTGATTAAAAGTCGGCCTGACTTTGATATGATCATTCCCAATATCATTTTTGGAATCGAGACAGGCAAGGGAGTGCCGGAAGCCGCTGTTCCAAGTGAGAAGTTGCAGGTGCGTGGAATGATAGCGAAAAAGGTGTGGGAGCTGGAAAGTGAAGGTATGTTAGAAGATGAGATCATCGAAGAGCTAACCTTCTTGGCACACGAGAAAGGCTTTCTACTGAGCAGCCTTGTCGATGAAAGGGCCGATGACAGGAACAAGAACTTGTTACAAGTGGTGAAGGAACAGTTTGCAATTTATGACAATTCCGCTAGGAATGGTAATTACATTCCTCCTGAACTGTCATCTGCCTCCCAGAGCTATCAAGGGTTGCACAAAAGGCACCAGCACCACAATTATCCCAAATTAACACGTTACCAACGCAGTACCTCCATGGCAATTCAATCTCGTCCATGGGAGATGCAAGTAGGAGCAGAAGACTTTGTTTCTGCACTTGATAAGAAACGAGTATTGAATACATGGGGATTATTATATTGTGGAGGTAGCAAAAGTGTGGAGAGTAAGCTGCGAAAGATATCGAACAAGTACGATTTAGAGCTTCATACAGAAACATTTGCTTGGTGAGCAAAAGATGAAGGAACAATGTCTGTGTTGCCGTGGGCGGGTAAGATAGTTGAGAGAGCTGCTTTGCTCTGCTATTTCAAGGCAATAATTTCATAAATTTAGGAAAGAGTCTACAATTAGTAAGTAGATGCTATCGAGATGAATTCTTGCTTGATAGGTCTCAATCGTTGATGCTGAGGTATGGTAGAGAGAAGATGGTGAAAACGCATGCGTACCTACATACCCGAAGACTCATCTTTCATACATCATACATCAAGCAAACCATAAAAACCATGGCAATACTGAGCGGCTGGACACCCAAAACGGAGCAGCTTCTCCTCTGCAACGGCATCGGTGGTGGTTATGACATAATCGATCATGCATTGGAGGCTTCATTTCCGCTGCATCTGCTTCAAGAATTACGTATCAATGGCTGGATCGGCGGTGACGGCGAAAATAATGCAACGAAAGGACGGCTAGCTCCCGCCCGTACAGCGTTAGATGTCAACCTGCAATCTCTCTTGGGAGGATTTCTTGATGATGGCAACCCTAATAACAATACTGCCAGCATCAACGTAAGAGGTGATGAATCAGCGTTCATATCACGAGCGGAACGATCTCGACCAGATTTTCCTCTGAATTATCCACATCTGCATCGTCTGATACACTCGATTGAAAGTACAGTCACCAAACATGACAGCATTTTTCATCAGCACTTTGAATTTGATACGAATCAAACATCTGTACAACTAGCCAGATACTGCGGGGACGACAACTCTGGTTATCCACGTCATTGTGATCGAGGAATGGCATGTACACAGGAGGGAAATCACAACAAATCAGGCGATGAAGAGGGGAGGAAGATGCAACGATTATTGACATTTGTGTACTATTTAACTCCGTCGGATTGGGATGCACAATTAGATGGAGGTGCTCTGCGGATGTTTTTGCCGCAACAAAACAATGAGAGCAAAGAAGAAGCAAGTCATGGTAGTTATTTTGATGTGACACCCCATTCAGGGCGATTTGTGGTATTTCGTTCCGATGTGATGGAGCATGAGGTCATGCCGAGCAAACGGCGTGAGAGGATTGCAATTACTGTTTGGATTTATGGACGAAGAGTTATAAAAGATAATGATGAGCTGGTAGAATCGATTGGGAAAGAGAGTACAACAAGTAATAGTGGAGAGACAATCAACATCTCCGACACTGTCCTCCCTCCACCATTACCCATCGCAGAGTCAGTCACTCAACAACAAAGAGATGCTACTATATTCGTTGCCATTCCATCCTATCGTGATATTGAAACATTTCCTACCATCAAATCACTGATTGAGACATCGGCAAATCCACAAAGGATCTACATCGGGGTTGTGTTCCAGGTTGATACCTCTTCCAATGAAGAAATGGAGCAATTCACAAGTGGAAACGACTATACCTCATACTTCAAAAAGAAGTATCAATGGAATCAACAGACAAATCTCCGAACAATCACCATTGACCATCGGCATGCCACAGGACCATGCTACGCACGCCATCTTGCCCAATCACTCCATCGTGGAGAACAATACGTCCTTCAAATCGATTCGCACATGCGCTTTCGGCCTGGCTGGGATGTATACCTCATTCATCAGTTGAATCAATGTCGTGAACCATCCATGTCAGTGTTAACTACCTATCCACCCAATTATGATCCTCCACATGGTCCAGGTCCACACGCTGAGACTCGAGGGACAATCCTTGTACCTTGGAAGTTTCATGAGAAGGATGGGATGTTGCGACAGAAGGGTCGCTTGTTAGTGAATCGTCAAAGAAGTGCAAATACTAAGCAGGACAACAGCAACACTCCCTGTCTACTATTCGCAGCAGGATTCAACTTCTTCCAATCTTCACTCCTAGAGTTGTGTCCCTACGATGGAAAACTTCATGGGCTATTCTTTGGAGAAGAAATATCCATGGCTGTACGACTGTTCACAAATGGCGTTGACCTCTATGCACCTCCTGAGACGGTTTGTTATCACAAGTGGAAGCGCAACCCGCTGAGAAAGGAGCAAGTGGCAAAGAGCGATAATACTGCTGACAATGCTATCGATGCGACTGACCCAACACGGGGGAGAGAAGCTTCGTTGAATGTAGTCCGAATGCAACTTCGAGGCATGGGGAGAGGTCTTGGAACTGTGAGGACTGTGAAGCAGTTTGAAGAAGCGCTTGGTGTTGACTTTGAGTCATTAGAGTTATTGGAAGGATGTGAAAGTGCAGGTCTGGACGATGAAGCATTTATATCTTCCAGTCAGGGTATTACTGGCAAAGGTGACAAGGAGGCTGTAATTGTAGAGAGTGACATGAGCACAGTCATGATTCTTGTGAGCAAATTCATGGGCAATGGATGAAGAGGGATCATACACAATGTGGATACATACCAGCAATAAAGCTGCTGAGGCGGCTGCTATGAAATAGAATACATAAATATAACGCAACATTAGCTAATTGACACCTGACATTTCTTTATGAAACCAGGGAATGCAGAATGCATGAAATCCAATCCTAAACCGTACCAAGCAGACTCTCCTCCAAATCTGTATCCAAATCCCCACCATCAGGTGTCGCCATTTCTGCCCATCGACACCCAACCCCAGCCAAGGCAAAAACAAAGCACCCAATCTGTACACGAAGAACGCAGCAACTCCATAATGTGCTCCCATCCCCATGGTACAATTCGAGTCCTGATTGGCATTACACGTAGTCACAGAATCGGGTAGATTTCCGTGATTGAAATATGTCAGTGTGCATAATTGCAGAATGGACGAGATGAATGTCAACGCTGACAACACAAAGAAGGTAGTCGAAAGGGATGTTGAATTGAGATTGAATCGAGAGCGAGATTGCTTTTTGACACAACCTCCTAAATTGGCCATTGCGACAACAAAAATTATCAAAGCTGCACACCCTCCAAGCACCAACGCCGCAACCGACAGTCCCCTAGCAGCACCATTCACGTACAGGAAATCTGTCATATCCTGAGTGTATGCCATGCAACTCGACGTTCTGGGATTGTACCATCTGAAGAGCCCAAGATGAGTAATACTATACTGAGTCGCTGTAGTGCTTCCATCCACTGCCCAATTCACAACGCCAAAACTGCAGGACATCATGGAGACAATTGAAAAGCTCAATCCCAACAGCGTCATGAAAGAAGCAAAGACAAAATACGATTTGGAATTCCGTGCTGCCGTCATGGAATCCGGATCTTCTTTCGAGGAAGTAACTGCTGTCCAACTGACATCATTCGTGTCGGGCTGTTGGCTAGTTTGAGGGAGTTTGTCCATGATTTGTTCGAAGCCTCCGCGGGGTTCATCCGTGTATTCATGTGGTGGTAGACGACCCATTTGCGACAAGGTATTGGAGTATGAAGTATGATGCTTGATGCTGGTGGATGCTTCTAAAGTTTCTGAGCCTATGATGAGGAGTCGACTATGAGCACTGCCTCTTCTTTCGCTTTGCATAGAGTGCTCAACCAAGGGATTCAGCCGAGGCAATAGTCGGGTGGACACACAGTTTCTGTGAAGGCGAGGCTAAGCTACATACTGTCGCTTTATGTCACTGGGAAAAATGATTGAGACAGCTATCTCATCCGAAAAAAATGAGCACTCGAGCTCGAGAATGGAGCGCGTACTTAATTATTAGCGTATTGTTGTGAGGAAAGTATGTCTTGATACACTTAAGTCGAAGTAGAAGTGATGATAATGATGATGCGTTAACACATATGATGGCCTCTGAATTGTAATAGTGACGGATGATAGCAGTAACAGTTGTTCATCCTCATTACATATTCAACCCACCTAAACAACCTCATCCTCCTCCTCGACCTTCTCCTCCTCAACCTGCTTCATGAACTTGTCATTCTTCATGAATTTGTCATCCTTCATAAAGTCATCATACTTCGTTTGAATTTCACCGTTCCTAGCAAGCAAGACATCCAACAATTCGGGTTTCAACTCTGTCTTGAACCTTTTCAGTGTTTCATCAACAACATACTTCGGATTTGGGGTTCGGTAAGGAAAAAAGCGTTGGTTGATGATTGTCGCATAGAGCTCTTTGTACAAAGTTGGGTAAACTTTCTCCCACTCAACTCTGACTCCATCCTCACTTTTCGTACCAGAGTAAACCTTGTTCTTGCATACTGTAATCTTGTTGTCAAGGAGCTCAAATGCGGACACAATTCTTGGAGGAATAAAGGAGGTGCAGCCCTCGAGCGCCTGCTCGTACTGCTTGACCAATTGGTCGAACAGATCAGAACTCTCATCAGCGGCGGCGGCGGCGGCAGCAGCGGCAGCATCTTCAGAATTGGGAGGTTGGGCATCCCCCTCCTCAGCCTCAGGCTCAGTGGTAAGGTTAGACATAGTAGGACTAGTAGGAGCTAAGGAAGCAGCTAAAGAAGCAGCTTGAGCTTGAGACATGCTCACACTAGCAGCAATGGCTTCAGCCTTTGCTTTCTTCTTCGTCTTCGTCAAATTTTCTTGCCTTCGCTTCAAGTCCGCTGTTTTGAAGAGCTTCCCTAGCGCAGCCGCCGCAGAGTCGTGAAGCGAGGCCCTCCCGTTGAAGTTCCAGTTCTTGACCAATGACTGCCAAAAGACAGAAAAGGCGGCCAAGAAAGCAATCGCCACGGTAATATTGGCCTGGTGGGTGTCCCACTCGTCCTCGGGTACTCCCTTTAACTCAGTCTGGGCAAAGATCGCCAATCCTGCCTGGAAAAGCGTGATGAAAGCCGAAATGACGAAGATGGTATTCCCCAGTTTGTTGAAATGTAGCGAAGCTAACATGTGCATCTTTCTGTCCTTGAAGATGTCAGACGCCATTACGTTGTACTCCCTGGCTAGGACGTGTTCTGCTTTAGTTTCACCCATGTTGTTGATTTGTTGATTAGGGTCGTCTGCTGTTGTGCTGCAGTTGATACCAAAAAATAATGAGCACTGGTGCACTGCTGTTTGGGCTTTAGGCTGCTGTTTGGGCTTTAGGCTGCTGTGTCTCACACGTGCCATTCAAATGCCAAGATAAGACGCGAAGGGCGCGAAATGAAAAAATGATAATGACTGTTTGCAAGCAAGTTCAAGCTTCTCCAAAGGAACTTCACGCGGTTAGATACGATAAGTAGTCTTGTGCACAGTTTTTGGACACGACGATAGATGAGACCTTCCGGAAGTATCAGAAGTGGAAGGAAGCGAGAACAGTGCAAGTGCAAGGCTTCTCTATCTGGTACATTTATAGGCCAAATAGAGCTAAAACAAAGCGAAGAGAGCTCTAAATGATGTGCAGTGGTAATCAACGTATCTGCTCCGACACGTACATCGATCGACGATAGACTGGAATACTAGACCATCGTGTAGGATTAGCCTAACTTGGAACTTTTCAGATTTGGATTTACTTCTTGTCTCGTTTCCTGTTGCTTCAACATAAGATATATATATTATATATGGTTCTTCATAGTGTCTTATAAGTATAGAGTTGAAGTACAAAGATAAAGCACTCTCTCTCAGACAGAGTGGTTATGTATGAGAAACCCTTGCTATGTAATGTAAAAACTCAAGAGTCTAAGAACTCGTCTTTAGCACACACATATTTAAGTTTAAGTTTAAGCCATCATGTTGACGGCATCACCACAACCATAACTATCCCCAGCAAGGGAATTGACACCGCTACTCACAGCCTTAGGTTCCCTAAAATCAATCTGAATATTGATATCGAATAAAGTAAATCACCTTCACCCCACCTAAACAACATTTTCGTTCATGAACTTGTCATACTTCGTTTGAATTTCACCGTTCCTAGCAAGCAAGACATCCAACAATTCGGGTTTCAACTCTGTCTTGAACCTTTTCAGTGTTTCATCCACAACATACTTAGGATTTGGTGTTCGGTAAGGAAAAAAGCGTTGGTCGATGATTGTCGCATAGAGCTCTTTGTACAAAGTTGGGTAAACTTTCTCCCACTCAACTCTGACTCCATCCTCACTTTGCGTACCAGAGTAAACCTTGTTCTTGCATACTGTAATCTTGTTGTCAAGGAGCTCAAATGCGGACACAATTCTTGGAGGAATAAAGGAGGTGCAGCCCTCGAGCGCCTGCTCGTACTGCTTGACCAATTGGTCGAACAGATCAGAACTCTCATCGGCGGCGGCAGCAGCGGCAGCATCATCAGGATTAGGAGGTTGGGCATCCCCCTCCTCAGCCCCAGGCTCAGAGTCAGCGGAAAGGTTAGACATAGCACGAGTTACAGAAGCAGGTTGAGCTTGAGACATGTTCACACTAGCAGCAATGGCTTCAGCCTTTGCTTTCTTCTTCGTCTTCGTCAAATTTTCTTGCCTTCGCTTCAAGTCCGCTGTTTTGAAGAGCTTCCCTAGCGCAGCCGCCGCAGAGTCGTGAAGCGAGGCCCTCCCGTTGAAGTTCCAGTTCTTGACTAATGACTGCCAAAAGACAGAAAAGGCGGCCAAGAAAGCAATCGCCACGGTAATATTGGCCTGGTGGGTGTCCCACTCGTCCTCGGGTACTCCCTTCAACTCAGTCTGGGCAATGATCGCCAATCCTGCCTGGAAAAGCGTGATGAAAGCCGAAATGACGAAGATGGTATTCCCCAGTTTGTTGAAATGTAGCGAAGCTAACATGTGCATCTTTCTGTCCTTGAAGATGTCAGACGCCATTACGTTGTACTCCCTGGCTAGGACGTGTTCTGCTTTAGTTTCACCCATGTTGTTGATTTGTTGATTAGGGTCGTCTGCTGTTGTGCTGCTGTTGATAAGTACCAAAAAATAATGAGCACTGGTGCGCTGCTGTTTGGTTTAGGCTGCTGTGTGTGCTTCAGGCTGCTGTGTCATCTCACACGTGCCATTCAAATGCCAAGATAAGACGCGAAGGGCGCGAAATAAAAAATGAAAAAATGATTTTGTCTTGTCTCTCAACGTTCTCCAAAGGAACTTCCGCTGCAAGTTGTAGTCTTGCGTACAGGCTTTCTCTGTTTATGGCCCTTGACGATTCATGAGACCTTCTACCTTCCGGCTACCGGATGTTGTATTGGTAGTGGAATGAACGAGAAGTTCAAGTGTCAAGCTCGCTTCTCTGTTTTCTATATGGTACCTGGTATCTTGTACATTTCTAAAACAAAGCGAAGTGAGCTCTAGCGGTAATGAAAGTATCCTTACCGGCACAATGTTTTGTGATACATTTGCACAAGTGCAATTGGGAGTGTTAAAAAGTATGACAGTTGTCAGAAAAGAAGACACGAACAAATCTGGGAACTGTCCGGATCCAAATGAGTACCTATCCCTCAAATAACCCCAAGCAAGAGATTAACCCGTTTTATGCAGCAGGGCACATAACCTGTGTGTGAGAACCATCGAATCTGCGAGAAAGTGTTCATTTTGTGAACGTTGGGATGTCGGTGGGAAACGGTAAATAATGTATTGGTTCCTACGTGTATATTGGCGCCCGAAATTGTCAAAAAGTTAGGTTCTGCCAAATTTGTCGTTAGACTTAAATGTAGAGTTGCCCCCTTTATTACTCATGTAATAGTGTTTTATACAGTGTTTCCAAAACAAGCGGGCAAGAGCTCAGCTTCCCCGCCCAACGGTCACCACGTCGAAAGTCTCCTCTGTTCCCCGACGTTATTGTTACGTTGTTCATATCATGCAGTTTTGACTTTGATGCAATTGTCTAAACTCCGATCAACCACAAACTGCATGAACCATGTTGGCGTGATTGAGTTGTACCACACTCTGTACCACTTCTCAACGGTTAGGGAGATAACTGTTAGGGTCTCGAGTATGCACCGACCTTATCAATAGTATAGGGTAACTGAATCATTAGTGGCGCTGCTATTCACCCATCTCTTACCCTCTGCCTACACGAAGTTGTCACACGGGAAAAGGGTTCGCTTCACATTTCAATCGATTGATAGATTTATCGGTGATCCGACTACTTCCTCCATAAGTGCATCGGTTCATTGACCAACACTGAGGCTCTCTCTCTTTCAGCGGGCGGCGGCAATTTAAGCCAACCAACCGAAACAATCCACAGCGACAGCGGTAGCGACAACAACGATGGCCGACTCACTCGTATTCGACTTCCCGGATCCGACACCTCACTTTGACTTTGACAATCTCAGCAATGGCGGTGGAAGTGCCGGAGGGCTCAGCCACAACAGTGGCGGGAGCAAAGGAGCACCCGCTGCTGCTACTAATGCGTCGAATAAAAAGACATCGTCTAAAAAGAGCCGTGCTCTGTTTAAATCTCGCTTCATGAACAAAGGCAACAGCAACAACAGTA
The DNA here is from genome assembly GCA_037178625.1 of Skeletonema tropicum. Classification (NCBI taxonomy): domain Eukaryota; phylum Bacillariophyta; class Thalassiosirophyceae; order Thalassiosirales; family Thalassiosiraceae; genus Skeletonema; species Skeletonema tropicum. Next base: position 47,876 of record CM074133.1, on the reverse strand, counting down.
GTGGTAGCAGTACTCCTAACACTCGGGACAGTCATCAGCAATGGCCGGCCAGTCCTGTCAATGGGTATGACAGCCCACTCAATAAAAGTATGGGTGATCATTCTGGAACTACCGACACCACGGCCAGTCTGAGTTTGGGCAGTGGAAGCTTTTCACCCAATCGATTGCAATATGGCCAGAGCAGCAAACAACACGACAACAACATGATGATTGGGCGGACTGGCAGTACTTCACCAAAATCTTCTCCAGCAGCAGTGGCACCACCACCACCAAATAACAATACTACTGGAAAGGAAAGTCCTAGATTTGAATTCAGTATGTTCGATGATACATCACCCTCGCCCAAAAATCATTCCGGTATGAGAAAAACGTTACTCTCCAACAAACCCAATCCCTACTCCAATCTAACCAGCACTACCAACCACAATCCCAACTCCACCACCAATCACACCCACCATCAGCGAAATTTATCCGGAGACAACAATCTCTACACATCCTGCGGCCTATCCAGCGACCGTACCGCAGCCTCGGGGTACATCTCGGAAGTTTCCGAATTCAGTTTCGATCGAGTTACCGTCAACACGGAACGGACCGGGATGAGTTCCAATGTCAGTTGGAACTTTTTGGAGGGACGTCAATTGAGTGGTTTGAGTGAAAGTGATCGTGATGGTGGTGTATTGGGTGCTTTGGGGAGTAGTAATACTGATACTACTACGAATGGAGGAGGTGGAGGTGGTGGGAAATTGACATCATCATTGTCGGATAATATTGATAATTTGTTGTTGGAGGATGACAATGCACTGTTACAACAACCGAATGGATCACGTAATCATCACCATCCTCATCATCCTCATGATCGTCACTCGAATAATAATGGACATCGAATGAATGTATTTACAGGTGAAATTCATCAATCAAGTGATCAAAGTGTCATTTCTGAAATTAGTGAGGGGATTGATGGTCATGATGACGACGATGGTGCAAATCGTAATGGTGGGATGGATTTTATTAATTCAATATTGATGGAAAAGTATGAGGGTAGTGGGAATGTGGTGCAGCATAAGCAACAGCAGTATGATCATGGGAAGGGGGTAGTAGCAGCCACCACGCCACTACGGAAACAAAGTAGCAACAACAATAATACCATTAGCACCGTGGGTACAAGTGGTGGAGACTTTACATCAATCGGATCCACCCATGAAAAGAACATACCACAACATCCGCAACAACGAGGCAGGAACAACAACAACAGCAGTACAAACGGAAAGAAGAAAAAGACTGGAAATCGATCCATATTCAAATCCATCATGGAAGACATTCAATTCTGTGGAATGTACTTTTGTGGACTCGATACCACCGTCGAAGATGATGGACAGTTGACGGACAACAAACGGGATTTGCGACCAACGCCTAGTAAGGAGGCGAGGGCGAAGGAGATGGATAGTACGTTTTTGGGTAAGGTTGTCAATTGTGCCTCTAACAATTTTAAGTAATAAATGGGGTAGATAGATGATGATGATGATGCAAAGATGATGCAAAGGGGATGGATATGGAGTTCATACACCTGTTAATGTATAATATACATGTTGTTAACATGATTGATATTATTGTATTTCAAAATCCAGGCTAGCTAATTATTATCTTACCTATTCCAGTGCGTGTGTGTGGATTCGAGTAATGAATACGTCAGGCAGCCGGCTTGCTTGCAGCATTGGCCATTGTTTGCCTTCCATCAGTAAAGGACAGCTCTGCGTATAAGCATGACATTGCGTTTTATTCTCCACCTTTTTGAGGGATGCTGCAAAGTGATCTAGTTCAAAATGAGTCTGAATTCAAAACAGTATCTTCCCGTGTCTTCTGTACACCTTTACTTTTTACTTCCCTGCCTTTGACTTTGAGCGTGGTTTGTTCTTCCTATGCTGCGCTGCAAAGGTTCGCTCCTTTTGCCCCATGCCTTCTACATACATCTCTTTGGATCGAAGTATTCGAATATCCTCCGGTGATGCATTGCTACACCTCGTAGCTAGAGCTCGTAGCTAGCCTACAATACAACATATAGTTAGTTGAAACAAAAGCCTCAAAAAAATGGCTGATATGTAGATGAGAACCGAGAAATACCCAGAAGTACAATGGAGCTTTCGCAACGAATGGTGAGAAGGAAGCATCTTTCTCGTTTCATCTTCATTCCAAATAAGTACTGCACGTACGTAGGAGTTGGTACATATCCATTGTTTCTGACATAGAGCTTCAAAAGACTGCCGAAGAGAACACAAAGCAAGCCGCCAAGTACTTACAATACTTCCGTTCAAAAATCCTCAGCCCGCCCAACAACCAAGCCAAAGCATAGCCAACAAGCAAGCAAGCAAGCTTTCCTTTCGTGCTGTGTTGGTGTGACGGTCTCGGTTGAGCTCTGTCAAATATCGGTATTTATCTCAATCAAGAAGAGCCGCTTCCACAGTAACAATGTTTAAACGCAACAAACAACAAACCTCGCAGACCGAACAAGTCGAAGAGGACGACAACAACTACTACTACAGCAATAATGAAATGGATCCTCCCGAGCCACCATCACCACCACCCCACTATAGCGACCAACAACAACAACAGCACAACATGGTGGAAACACTCCCTCGAAGCAGTCATCAGCCCGACACCATCGCCATTACCAACTCCAATGTGAATGAAAATATCGAAATCGCCCAACTCCCCATGACGAGCAGCCCCACCACAGAAGAATTGGATTCCAAATTGGCGGCACAACAATCCAAATCGTATTTTGCCTTCGGTTCGTGCATGACGGCATTGGGCTTTTTATTTTCAATTGTCTCCGCCTTCTCCTGCAGTTTCGGCGTTGTCAATTGGGCAGTGGATGGGAATGCTGCGGCATACCAATCGTCCATTTCTCATATTGGATTATTCCGATGGTATAATCCCGTAACATCGAGTTGTTGGGCGTACTCTGCAGATGATACAGAATTCTTCTTTGTGGATGGTGCTGCACGAGGACTGTCGGGTGCGGCGGCAGTACTGGGAGGGTGTGCCACATTTATGGATCTTATCATCCTCATGGCCAATTTGGGATCTTGTGCCAGGAAAGAATCTTGCTCTCGATTCAATCTCAATTCTTCGACATCATCCCTTTCAAAGACCTTCTTTGGATTGGCGGGTGTAACATTTGTATCATCCATTTTGCAAATATCCACAATGTCCTACTTTAGTCAAGGAAATCAGACCCAGTATGCCATTACGTGCAATGCCTCCTTGGATTCGAATTGCAGTATGGGGGTGGGAGCACATTATGCAATTATTTCATTCATCATGTACCTCCTTGCGTGTTTTGTCTATGTCATGGCTGGAGTGGGATGTCGAGCGGCAGGTGAACCGGCGGCAAAGTCTGGTGGTGGTGGATATTATGATGATGGGGAAATGGACGAGGATAATTTGCCACCACCACCTCCTCCTCCACCGCTCCCTTCTACTCCAGAACAACAAAAGCAGCAAGGGCAGCAGCAGCACGAGGAAGAGGATTTGGGTTCATTGGATACTGATTCTGCTGGATCTGGTTCACCTCCACCACCACCATCGGCTAGGTTTGCTCGTTTTGATGATAGTAAGGATGAACTGGAATCTGTGTAGATGTAGTGATGACAAGAGAAGAGGGGAATGTATCGAATGTGCATGATTATCGTGTTTGTTGCAGCAAGTGACTTATGTGAGAAGATGACATAATGAAGTGAAGGGGCATGGGTATTGTGTTTGTTGCAGCGAGTTAGTCAGGTTTTAGGTGTGTTTGTTTGTTACTTCCAAATATTTGAGTGTGTTAAGGATTGAACAACAAGGAAGGAATTATAGGAAGAAAAGGGATGGGGAGCATAGTTGAATGTGAATGTTAAGCTTATGATATTTGTCGAATGAGTTCTTGATACCATATTTAAGATGCAAGATATTCCAAGAGAAATTTCTGTTATGTGTATCACCGAATTTGTTGCGTTGTATTCTCCCATTACAGCAGCCAGTCTCTGAGCTGTTGTATTAGCCCTCGTCTATATATGCATTGCTCATGAATCGAATTCCCTCTCGGCGATAGAGGACAAACCTGACGACAAAGGTATATAGGTCTCGGGCAGCTAGCACATCATTACATCATGGATTCATATCATCATAAAGGGTGTGTTCTGACAGAGCAAACACGACAAGAAGATACATGATATGATGAACAGTTGGAAGTTGGACTGAATGATTAGCACTATGACTTCTCTGTTACAAAATTGGTAGTACTTCTTAATTTACAATGATTATTTGCAATCTCCTTCATGTATCGTGATCGTATCTTCCTCTTCTTGACTCCATTAAAATTTGTACTATACAGACTGGAGGCATCTCGAGGACTCTGCAACTCTCTAGCTCGCCAAGCTTTTCTCTACAGTATCACTTGAGGGAAGGGTACTTAACGCAACACCAACACGTTGAACCGATGCGATGGCCGAGGCTTTAACTTGATGGGGCCAATCTGATTGAGATCGGCGTCGGACAGCCCACTTGACCGAGGCTGCAGCTTAAAACATCCGCCTTGATGGTGATTCTCTTTCTCAGATAGGCTCGGGCTCGGGATAGAAGGGAGAGGCGATGGTGGAGTAAGGAAGAACCCATCGACCTTCATCGGGGACCTACTCTCGGATAGATCCAAATCTGCAAGGAAGGAATCTAATGACAAGGAAGGTTCCGACAAGTTGGGAAACGCCAAAGCGGGAGACGGACTTGCTCGGCCAGTGGATTGGGTTGGAGGAGGAGGGCACATAATCGAGTAGTTCGAGGTTGCCTCTTGATTCGTTCGCTTGGGTGTACTGAACATGTTGCTTGCTGGTGATGTCGGTATTTAGATTAGCGTGTAGTAGATGCACTGAATCCTTGGTAGGATAGTTGAGAAGTAATTTATGAGGAATGCTTTTTCAGTTCGCATTTGGTGATGTGGGTAAAAAATGCTGCCGTGGTGCTGTACACGTGACTCTATCGCTAAATGGGTCCCGGAAACGGCTCGTACCTTGCATTTAATCGCCAACCATGGTTGATTATGGTACTCAACTCTATCATTCTTGATGCAGGATCTCATCGAGGGATGACGATGACTTCTGCCTCAGTCTGGTGACGTATTGTAGAAGACCCGTTCAAAAAAAGGGTCGGCGTCAATCTACCGCCGTCTCAAGTGCAATGGTAGAAGTCACTCGAGTCGGACATTTGTAATCGGACTAATCTGACACGACATAGCAGCTGCTGCAATTGGGTCGAATCCATCAAGAGATGAAACAATGCTGATGGAAAACGGACGCAATTCCTCTCTTTCCACTTGTTGTCTTTTCTGGTTACGACCTGTGTCAAACATCTCCAAAGGTCGCAGCCTGTTATGATGGAATAGATGACCTGTCTGTATTCACGCAGAAGTGTGCACAAAATAGATATTGGTAATCAATTGTTAGTACTATGATTGTCATTATGAATTGCTTCTCCTTTCTCACTTTAATCTTAGGCTATCCGTTGCCATTGTGCTCTTTAGACGGAACAGATCTCAAGTAACGCCTCTAACGCCTCACTGCTTTCATCGGCGAAGTCGAAGTCTTCAAAGATATCGCAATCTTATCTCATCCGACAACGGAAACGGAGAGAAGCATACGATGCAATCTTCTCCCTTCCGATGGCTGTTGCTATGAATATACAGTAGATAGAACATTACAAAGCAATCTTAATTCACAATTCTATTTTATGTACAGCGCTTACAGTATTGACACACTATGAAATACCGGCTTCAATGTAATGATGACGAGTTGGACTGAATGATTAGCACTATGATGACTTCTCTGTTACAAAATTGGTAGTACTTCTTAATTTACAATGATTATTTACAATCTCCTTCATGTATTCGTGATCGTATCTTCCTCTTCTTGACTCCATTAAAATTTGTACTATACAGAGGTCTCTGCAACTCTCTAGCTCGCCAAGCTTTTCTCTACAGTATCACTTGAGGGAAGGGTACTTAATGCATAACCAACGCGTTGCGACGATGCGATGGCCGAGGCTTTAACTTGATGGGGCCAATCTGATTGAGATCGGCGTCGGACAGCCCCCTTGACCGAGGCTGCAGCTTAAAACATCCGCCTTGATGGTGATTCTCTTTCTCAGATAGGCTCGGGATAGAAGGGAGAGGCGATGGTGGAGTAAGGAAGAACCCATCGACCTTCATCGGGGACCTACTCTCGGATAGATCCAAATCTGCAAGGGAGGAATCTAATGACAAGGAAGGTTCCGACAAGTTGGGAAACGCCAAAGCGGGAGACGGACTTGCTCGGCCAGTGGATCGGGTTGGAGGAGGAGGGCACATAATCGAGTAGTTCGAGGTCGCCTTTTGATTCGTTCGCTTGGGTGTACTGAACATGTTGCTTGCTGGTGATGTCGGTATTTAGATTTGAAGTCGCGTAGTAGGAGCACTGAAGCCTTGGTAGGATAGTTGAGAAGTAATTTATGAGAGCTAGCGAGGGAGTGCTTTTTCAGTTCGCATTTGGTGATGTGGGTAAAAAATGCTGCCGTGGTGCTGTACACGTGACTCTATCGCTAAATGGGTCCCGGAAATGGCTCGTACCTTGCATTTAATCGCCAACCATGGTTGATTATGGTACTCAACTCTATCATTCTTGATGCAGGATCTCATCGAGGGATGACGATGACTTCTGCCTCAGTCTGGTGACGTAATGTAGAAGACCCGTTCAAAAAAAGGGTCGGCGTCAATCTACCGCCGTCTCAAGTGCAATGGTAGAAGTCACTCGAGTCGGACATTTGTAATCGGACTAATCTGACACGACATAGCAGCTGCTGCAATTGGGTCGAATCCATCAAGAGATGAAACAATGCTGATGGAAAACGGACGCAATTCCTCTCTTTCCACTTGTTGTCTTTTCTGGTTACGACCTGTGTCAAACATCTCCAAAGGTCGCAGCCTGTTATGATGGAATAGATGACCTGTCTGTATTCACGCAGAAGTGTGCACAAAATAGATATTGGTAATCAATTGTTAGTACTATGATTGTCATGAAGAATTGCTTCTCCTTTCTCACTTTAATCTTAGGCTATCCGTTGCCATTGTGCTCTTTAGACGGAACAGATCTCTAGTAACGCCTCTAACGCCTCACTGCTTTCATCGGCGAAGTCGAAGTCTTTAAAGATATCGCAATCTTATCTCATCCGACAACGGGAACGGAGAGAAGCATACGATGCAATCTTCTCCCTTCCGATGGCTGTTGCTATGAATATACAGTAGATAGAACATTACAAAGCAATCTTAATTCACAATTCTATTTTATGTACAGCGCTTACAGTATTGACACACTATGAAATACCGGCTTCAATGTAATGATGACGAGTTGGACTGAATGATTAGCACTATGATGACTTCTCTGTTACAAAATTGGTAGTACTTCTTAATTTACAATGATTATTTACAATCTCCTTCATGTATTCGTGATCGTATCTTCCTCTTCTTGACTCCATTAAAATTTGTACTATACAGAGGTCTCTGCAACTCTCTAGCTCGCCAAGCTTTTCTCTACAGTATCACTTGAGGGAAGGGTACTTAATGCATAACCAACGCGTTGCGACGATGCGATGGCCGAGGCTTTAACTTGATGGGGCCAATCTGATTGAGATCGGCGTCGGACAGCCCCCTTGACCGAGGCTGCAGCTTAAAACATCCGCCTTGATGGTGATTCTCTTTCTCAGATAGGCTCGGGATAGAAGGGAGAGGCGATGGTGGAGTAAGGAAGAACCCATCGACCTTCATCGGGGACCTACTCTCGGATAGATCCAAATCTGCAAGGGAGGAATCTAATGACAAGGAAGGTTCCGACAAGTTGGGAAACGCCAAAGCGGGAGACGGACTTGCTCGGCCAGTGGATCGGGTTGGAGGAGGAGGGCACATAATCGAGTAGTTCGAGGTCGCCTTTTGATTCGTTCGCTTGGGTGTACTGAACATGTTGCTTGCTGGTGATGTCGGTATTTAGATTTGAAGTCGCGTAGTAGGAGCACTGAAGCCTTGGTAGGATAGTTGAGAAGTAATTTATGAGAGCTAGCGAGGGAGTGCTTTTTCAGTTCGCATTTGGTGATGTGGGTAAAAAATGCTGCCGTGGTGCTGTACACGTGACTTTATCGCTAAATGGGTCCCGGAAATGGCTCGTACCTTGCATTTAATCGCCAACCATGGTTGATTATGGTACTCAACTCTATCATTCTTGATGCAGGATCTCATCGAGGGATGACGATGACTTCTGCCTCAGTCTGGTGACGTATTGTAGAAGACCCGTTCAAAAAAAGGGTCGGCGTCAATCTACCGCCGTCTCAAGTGCAATGGTAGAAGTCACTCGAGTCGGACATTTGTAATCGGACTAATCTGACACGACATAGCAGCTGCTGCAATTGGGTCGAATCCATCAAGAGATGAAACAATGCTGATGGAAAACGGACGCAATTCCTCTCTTTCCACTTGTTGTCTTTTCTGGTTACGACCTGTGTCAAACATCTCCAAAGGTCGCAGCCTGTTATGATGGAATAGATGACCTGTCTGTATTCACGCAGAAGTGTGCACAAAATAGATATTGGTAATCAATTGTTAGTACTATGATTGTCATGAAGAATTGCTTCTCCTTTCTCACTTTAATCTTAGGCTATCCGTTGCCATTGTGCTCTTTAGACGGAACAGATCTCTAGTAACGCCTCTAACGCCTCACTGCTTTCATCGGCGAAGTCGAAGTCTTTAAAGATATCGCAATCTTATCTCATCCGACAACGGGAACGGAGAGAAGCATACGATGCAATCTTCTCCCTTCCGATGGCTGTTGCTATGAATATACAGTAGATAGAACATTACAAAGCAATCTTAATTCACAATTCTATTTTATGTACAGCGCTTACAGTATTGACACACTATGAAATACCGGCTTCAATGTAATGATGACGAGTTGGACTGAATGATTAGCACTATGATGACTTCTCTGTTACAAAATTGGTAGTACTTCTTAATTTACAATGATTATTTACAATCTCCTTCATGTATTCGTGATCGTATCTTCCTCTTCTTGACTCCATTAAAATTTGTACTATACAGAGGTCTCTGCAACTCTCTAGCTCGCCAAGCTTTTCTCTACAGTATCACTTGAGGGAAGGGTACTTAATGCATAACCAACGCGTTGCGACGATGCGATGGCCGAGGCTTTAACTTGATGGGGCCAATCTGATTGAGATCGGCGTCGGACAGCCCCCTTGACCGAGGCTGCAGCTTAAAACATCCGCCTTGATGGTGATTCTCTTTCTCAGATAGGCTCGGGATAGAAGGGAGAGGCGATGGTGGAGTAAGGAAGAACCCATCGACCTTCATCGGGGACCTACTCTCGGATAGATCCAAATCTGCAAGGGAGGAATCTAATGACAAGGAAGGTTCCGACAAGTTGGGAAACGCCAAAGCGGGAGACGGACTTGCTCGGCCAGTGGATCGGGTTGGAGGAGGAGGGCACATAATCGAGTAGTTCGAGGTCGCCTTTTGATTCGTTCGCTTGGGTGTACTGAACATGTTGCTTGCTGGTGATGTCGGTATTTAGATTTGAAGTCGCGTAGTAGGAGCACTGAAGCCTTGGTAGGATAGTTGAGAAGTAATTTATGAGAGCTAGCGAGGGAGTGCTTTTTCAGTTCGCATTTGGTGATGTGGGTAAAAAATGCTGCCGTGGTGCTGTACACGTGACTTTATCGCTAAATGGGTCCCGGAAATGGCTCGTACCTTGCATTTAATCGCCAACCATGGTTGATTATGGTACTCAACTCTATCATTCTTGATGCAGGATCTCATCGAGGGATGAGGCATCGAGGTGGTGCTGGTGGATGAGTTTTAAGGAAAAGGAGGGAGAAGAGGGGAAAAAGAGAAGAGAAAAAGAAAGATCTCGCTCGACCATGTCAAAAAGTCAAAAGATCCGTAGTAGCAGTCTAGTAGTAGTCATTACTGTAGTATGCTGTTGTCGATGTAAGGTTCGCCGCCAGAGAACTTATCCCATGGACCGTCGATGATAATATTTTTGTCGAAGAAGATAATGTACGTCTGCGTGTAGAATAATAATACATCAAGAGGCATGATTCATTTAGAAAAAGTACCGTGATGGCCTCACATGATGTGATGTAAATAACTCTATCCACATCAAGTGTGGAATGTCTCCTTCAATTATTCAATTAATAAATAGACACAGCAGAATAATAATTATTCCCGTGAGAATGTAGCGCATTACAAATGTGGCAGGCAGTATATGGAATGAGAGTCACGTAAGAGTCGACGCAGAAGAGTCGACTGGACGGCTGCCACGTACCGTTGCTGGATGCCTGGAATAGTATCATCTTCAAAGTCGTCTGAATGCTTCTTTGTTGCTTCTTCTTCGCTGTAGTCCAGCTCTGCAATTGCGTTGGCAGGATCAATGACATTGTTTATTTCCGGATTATTGATAGTAACAACGTCGTAGTCAGGAGTGGCGGAATTGTTGTCGACAGCTGTGACCGCTGTTGTGGTTGAATTCTCTTCAGCGGCAGCATCAGCTCTGTCATCGGCCGACGTGTTCACGGCAGCAGCGGCGGCAGTTGTTGTCGTATCATTATTGATGGGAGCAGCAGTAGAATCACCAGATGATCGATTCGTTCGCGGGGCAAAGAAATTCATCCGTGCAGCTCTCTCGACCGCTGCCTTTTGCTGTTCCTTCTTCTTTTTATTCTTTTGTTTCGTCTCTGCGCAGCGTTCTGCTTGTTTTTTCTTTTGAGACGAAGTCTGCTTGCGTTTGGCTTTGTAGCCGTTCTTGACACCCACGGGTCTTCCTCCCCCTCTTGCCATGGTGATGATTTAATATGTAGAGGTACCGAATCTCAAATGGTATTATGTATGCAATTATTGCAAGTGAAAGGGCCGGTGCCGACGTGAAGTACCATAGAGTAGGTTCTCTTGAAATTTGAAATTTGAAATGAAACCAGCGCAGTAAGTGCGCAGTGGAGCCGTGGCTTCTCTGACTGGTGGATGAGTTTTAAGGAACTCTCAATTTTAAAACTCCTTTCAGGACTTTCTCGTAACCCCTAGACATAAGATACTTATTCCATCGTACGTATGTAGACCCCTAGACATAAGCCACTGAAGGAATAGGTACCTTATGTCCTAGGGGTGTTGAGGTTGCCTAGTTGTGACTCGCCTTCCTATTTTAGGTTTACATGTTTCTGTCAATTGAGTGAGTTTCCGTATATGGTTCTCACTCACATCATCTAACGCAAGAGCTGCGCTATCATATGCGTTGAGTTGCACTTTGCTAAATTGTCAAGTGCAAATCAAAGCTCTCACAATAAAATAATATTGTCTCTGTTACTAAGAAGTCAACGCTACACAGAGCATTCGGGACGCCGGATACTCTTCATTGTCTGCGTCAATATCTTCCTATACTTACAGCGTTGCACCTTTTACAGGTATACGAGCGCCAAACGCTTACGCGGTCTCTGCATTCTACGGACTGCATTCATCCAATTTAATTCCTCTACGACCGGAATCTGATCAATTCTTCCAACGGTCTTCATCGTTCAACCATGGTACCTTCTGATACTTCTACCCCTCAGGCAAATCGTCGTGTCTCCAACTCTAACTCCGTCAAGACAACAGATCCTGGGTATTCTTCGTTTTTGAACTTCGTGCGTTCACCGTTTTTTCAGACGTTCTGATGTGTCCACCGCTTCTGATGTGTCCACCGATACGTTTGAAACAACTTTTGATGATTCTCTGACTCAACCGGCAGTAGCTACGCCTGGAGAGTTGACGTCAGTTCAGGTTGCCAGTTCGGCAACAGTTGCAACCAGTCCGGTTGCGGGTACTCCAGCCCCTACTGCTGTTGTTGCCCCTGCCAGTTCGGCACCCTTGGCAACCAGTCCGGTTGCTGCCGCTTCAGCCTCTTCTGCTGTAGCTGCTAAGGTCTTTGTTCCTCCCACTCATGTTTCTGCTGCTGATTCCAGTGTTCCTCCTCTCTGTTTTGGTACCGCCGGCGCCACTGAAAGTTCGGTTGGGGTTGAGGAACCTGTGGATCACTCAGTTGCCTCTGTTGGTGGATCTGTTACTTCCGAGTCTCCATTTGATACTCTTGATGATGAAATTACTCCTGGTCCTCGCAGAGTCTACAAGGATGCTGCTAGCTTTCGTGCTGCCCGCATTAATGAGGAAATCAAGTTGGTTACTCAGGCGTTTGAGGATAGTAATGAGAATCTTCTTCGTGCTCTGCTTAATGCTGAGTATCTCTCGGATCCTGCCCATCAGCTGTGCTGCACTTACCTCGGCATCCGGTCCCCCCGCCCCGGAGGCTGTCGTCCTTCCGAGCCTTGCTCTTGCTCTTCAACTTCTTGTGCATCATCATCGGTGTCACCCTTTTCCTCCGTTCTACCTGACGATGAGGAGGAGGAGGAGAGTATTCAGAGCGAAGAGGAGGAGGAGGAGAGTCTTCAGAGCGAAGATTGTGCGACGAGCTTCATCAAGGTGGAGAGGACCGAAAACTTTATGTTTGACGTTAACTCTGATGAAGTTGCCGCAGCTCAGGCGAAGGAAGAAGAGGCCACTGTTTTCTCTCCTTCTTCGTATTTGATGAAAGTCTCTAAGCATGATCGTCTTGCCCGTGGCAGTGATGGTTATGCGGATCAACGTGAGGAAATGACTAAGGGTCCTAAGCAATCGGGTCGACTTGGTGCAGCAAATTGGGCTGTTGTCGGTACAAGCTCGAGTGGTGATCGCAGTGAGGAGACTGAGTTGATGGCTCACCTTGAGTCCGACAATGAGAAGCTTCTATCGTTTCAAGACCATATGAATAAGTATGACTTTAATCAGTCTCAGGTGCCTGTACCACGTGGTCATATCACTCGTGTCTCTTCAACCAACGTTCATCCGTCCGAGTTCTTTGATACCCAAGCTAAGCCTATCAACCTCAGTGATAGCTGGGGTGGGACCGCGATTGACATTCCTCGCATTGTTCAACGTTTTATCAACACGAGTCCTTATGTTGCACCTGTTGATAAGGAGAACAGTCGCCTCATGGGTTTGTATCTTATGAACTGTATGACAGCTACCTTGCAGAAGGCTGTGAAAGAGAACATGGAGAAATTCTTCACACCCCAAGAACGAGGTGGCATCACTGTCTTGTACTGCATGATGAAAACAGCCTATGCGTTGCAGGCAAGCAATATGGACGCCCTCCGTGCTGAGATCGAGAAGTTTGCAGAAGATGGTTTGACTAAGGTTCCTGGACACAACGTTGCCTCTGTTGAGTTAAAGTTGAGTCTTGTTGTGAATCAACTTGCGGTGATAAATGGTCTTGATGTTAAGCATGTCGGCATGGTCCTCAAGGGTCTTACCAAATGCCCCAACTCTGATTTTGAGGTTATGTTCAGGGAGATGCGCTTGGAACATCTCAAGGGAGAAATCACCTTCGATGTCGACACGCCTGTTACCTACGCCACGTCCGATCAGCAAGGGATTGCTACTCAGATCTTGGATATCTTGAAGGCCGCGAAAGTCTTGTACATGCGCATGTCGAAAGCGGGAGAGTGGGAAGCAGAGACTGGTTCTCAGTTCTCTTACTCTGCCAATTCGTTGGTCCCCAGTGGTTCTCATACTTCTGGCATCTCGTGTCACAACTGTAAAAAGAACCATCATCTCGATCAATGTCCCCTTCCTCACGATCAAGCTGAGATCAAGAAGAACAGGAAGGAGTTCTTTGCAGAAAGGGACGCTCGAAGGGCAGCTGGTGGTACCGGTTCTGATCGTTCTGGTTCTGGTGGTGGTACTGGCGCTACTATTCCTCGCCGTGATACAGCTGGTAATACGCCTCAATTCCGCATGAATGAGTCTTCAGGTCTTATTGAATTCAAGTGCCTTAAGTGCAAGAGATTGAAGGGGAAGGCTATGTGGACAAATCATACTTCTAGGGAGCATGCTAAGGCCATGAAGAATTCAAACTTCTGCTACTAGAAGGAGAACCCTAACTGTCCTGCTGGTCGAATGGCTCGTCAATGTGCTGCCAAGGTTGAGAAGGAATCTTCTGCTACTGCCGCTAATGCTACTTCTATGGATGCGGACAAGCAGAAGGCTCTCTGGGAAAAGGTTAATACTCTTGGTACTGGCAGTGTTGAAGGGAAAGCTGCTTTTAATGCCTTGAGGGCTGCCGCCGCTCGGGATTTTCAGTAAAGGGACCTACCGTTTCAGGTGGTATGTCCCTACTCTATTACTTTTTATATCCTGAATTATTCGTGGTGGTTATGACTCTGTTGAACTTCGGCTTCTTGTTGGGGGTTACGGTGTCTATGGCTACGCTTGTCGAGTGGTTCTTGTGCTTCAATTTCGGTCTGCTGTTAGTTCTCTCTGTGATGGACGATGCGTTTGAGGTTCTCGATCTCGCATCTTCTGGGGAAGGTTTCGCCTGTCTGGGTTGGCTATGGTCTTCTTACTTCCTTCCTGCCTTTGGAGTGTGGATCGGCGGTGGTTGTTTGGTCATCTCTACGGGTGCCTACATAATTCACTACTTGATTTTCCTGCCGGTTCAATACAACTATCGACTTAGGAGGAGGAAGGGGCCACCTTTCTCGTGTCCAAACATCAGTGGAAAGCGGAGAAGTTTACTTCTTCGGTCGTTTTATCGCTATCGTTACACTGGAGTGATGTACAAAGATTTGTATCCTTATCTTTTGCGTGAACACAAGCGGTTTACCCGAGAGCATCTTGAGAAACAACAACAGATTGCTGCTGCTAGAGCTGAAGAACTAGATACAATCAAGTTTCTTGACGGCAAACCTGATCCTGGTGATGACTATCGCTTCTCGTTGAATGAATTTGATCCTGCTAAGACTGCCGAGTTTGTCGAAGAGTATGTACAAGATCCTACCTATCTTGTCCGTCTGCAGAATCAGCTCCGTCTTACTAATCAGAAGGAGCATCGCCGCGATCTCAAAAAGCTTATTGCTCGACTCAATCTATTGATGAAAGAAGTACCTACTGCTGGTTCTCCTCGTGCTATGGAAGCCAAGTCTGGTGCTCCTACTCCTACTACTGCGCAACCTGGCAAAACTACCAATGAACGCAACACCTTTGCATTTCATGAGACGGCTGCTATTCTTGACACTGGTGCCTCTTTTGGGTTGACTCCTTTCCGCTCTGACTTTATCACTTATGAGAAAGTGAATATTACTGTGAAGGACGTCAGCGGCTCTAACAAAGTGCAGGGTTTTGGTCTTGTCTTGTATAAGGCCGTTGCTACTAATGGTGAGGTAGTCTATCTGCCGGGGTTGGCATATCATCTGAAGTCAACTGATATTCGATTGATTAGTCCGCAAGCGTTTCATCAGCTGTGGGGTGGTCACAGTGTTATTAATGATGAGTCTTTCCGTCTTCACACCACTTCTGGTCAAGTCCTTGATGTGCCTCTTGAATCCAAGTCGAATTTGCCTATGCTTTATGGAGTTACTTGTTCAGTTCAGGAGCATCGTGCAGTTGGTGCTGCTTATGCACGTCAGTGGAAGGTGAAACAACGTCTCAGTCACAGTTTCTTCTTTGGTAATGAGGATGGCGGCTGGAGGTTCACTCGCTTGGAGGATGAAGATTTTGCTGAACCGCAGGAAGTCACTTATGACTTTGATCTTTGTGCTCATCTTACTCGCACGGCACCTTGCATCACTATTGCTGACAATCCAAATTTATCTCCTGCTCAGAAGGAGTTACTTCTCTGGCATTACAAGCTCGGTTGCAGCATGAAGAAGATTCAATACTTGATGACTGGTCATTCTAGGAAGCTCGCTGGTGGGAAGTCTGCTTATTACCCTCCTGTCATCGCTCCTAAGTGGGAAAGTGCTCGTAATTGTCCGATCCCTGTATGTGCTACCAATGAAGTTGCTCGTGCACAAGTGCGGAAGCCTCACTCTCGGCGGCAGTCTGCTGTCAAGTCAAATGAGAAGGCTTTATCCCGTGATAAGTACTCGCCTGGTGATTTTGTCTCGATGGATACTGTGACAGTTCCTATCAAGGGTCGTCTATTTTCTGGCTATGGTGCTGATTCGGCGGAAGGTTATTCATGTGTTACTATCTTCCATGATGCTGGATCTGGTCTTATTAAGGTTTATCCCCAAACTTCCGCGACTTCAGCTGAAACTTTGATCTCGAAGCTCAAGTTTGAGGCCTATCTCTGGCAGCAAGCTGGCAAACGGGTCAAGAAATATCACTCTGATGGTGGCGTCTTCACTTCGGCTAGTTTTCGGAATGACTGTGAGAAGAAGGATCAGAAGCAGAGTTTCTCTGGTGTTGGTGCCAAGTTCCAAAACGGCGCTGCTGAGCGAAGTGTTCAGACCTTATTCTGGATGTGCAGAACTTTTCTTTTGCATGTTGCTATGAGATGGTCTACTCACAACGCTGACTCTCCTTCACTTTGGCCGCAGGCTCTTGCCTACGCCGAGTTCCTTTTCAACCGCACACCGTCTATGTCTCATGGATTTTCTCCGCTAGAGATCCTCACCAACGTTGTCTCTGATCATCGTGACTTACTTCGTGCACATGTCTTCGGTGCTCCTACCTATGTTCTTGATGCTGCGCTTCAGGATGGCAAGAAGCTCCCAAAGTTTAGCCGTAGGGCTAGGGTTGGCCAATTTCTTGGATTTTCTCCCGACCACTCTACCCAAGTTGGTCTGGTACGTCATCTTGATTCCAATTACATCTCCCCTCAATACCATTGCGTCTACGACGATAAATTCGAAACTGTCTCGGGCCTTGTTGGTGATTCTGCTGAGGACCTCGCTGATACTATTCAACAGAAGTGGGGTTCCCTTTTTGAAAGTGATGAACATGATCTTTATATCTATCCTGAGTTTGTTGATGGTGAATTGTCCTACACACCCCCTCCGCTTGATCTTCCTTGGCTTACTGAAGAAGAAGCTCGAGAGCGTGAGGACCGCTTGCAAGAGCAGGTTGCTCGTGGCAAGGAGCTTAGGCTCAAGTCTGAAGACGTATTCAAGTCTCCAGTTACTGTTCCCGATCGCAAAGTTACTATTAATGAGCATCCTACTGCTATCGATTCGTCCATCGAGCAAGAAGGAGAAGTTGGAGCAGTTGATGTCGATGACTCTGCTTGTGTTGATTACTCTGATGTGGATGAATCGACTCAGGAGGAGAATGAAATTTCCGATCAGAAGGAGACGGATGTCTTGGATGATTCTGTTTCTACTTGGAAGGATCGCTTGAGGAGAAATCGCAAGTCTACTAGTTGGAAACGCACTGCGCTTGTTACTGCTGCTACTCTACATTCTGTCCTTGCATTTGGTCCTACGCAAGTCGCTCAGTTGTCAGATTCAGAACAGAAGTTGTTGAAGAGGTCGTCACGTCCAGATATGGCTGCTTTCTGCAATCAGTTCTCTTGCTCTCTTAATACACAACCTCCGGTTGATGCTGTCTCGTATTCCCGCAAGAATGGCATGCCTCGTTATACAAAGAAACAAAAGGCTCTTATGCTTGAAGAAATTGAAGAGAGATCTCTGCGTGCTATGACTACCACCTTTGATAATATCGAAGAGTTGATGGGCTCACCTTTGTCACAGCATATCCAACTCTCTGCTAATGACTGCTCCTATGATGGTTCTATCTCTGGCGTTCTTTGCGAGCATGTATCTCCTTGGTTCTTGAATGCTAAGACTGGAATCTCTGCTGAAGACAATCCTGGCTGGG
Source organism: Skeletonema tropicum (assembly GCA_037178625.1). Classification (NCBI taxonomy): domain Eukaryota; phylum Bacillariophyta; class Thalassiosirophyceae; order Thalassiosirales; family Thalassiosiraceae; genus Skeletonema; species Skeletonema tropicum. The sequence goes on along the minus strand of CM074133.1, from coordinate 30,091 downwards.
ATGAAGCTATGCGTGGTCCTGAAGCTGAACAATATTGGGAAGCGGCTAAGTCTGAGATTGCTACACTTGAGTCTATGGGTTCTTGGGAAGTTGTTGATGTGTCTGAAGTGCCTAAAGGTCAGCGTATCTTGCCTAGTCTTTGGGTGTTTAAGCGCAAGCGTCTGCCCGACGGGACTATTCGCAAGTACAAAGGGCGCTTTACTGTCAGAGGTGATCGACAAGTTGCTGGAGTTGATTACAATGAGACGTGGGCCCCGGTATGCAAGTGGACTACAGTTCGTATGATGTTTATTCTACAATGTCAGCTTGGTTTGAAGAGTGCTGCTGCGGATGTTCAAGCGGCTTTCTTACACGGAACTCTTCCTGAAAATGAACGTGCTTATGTCGCCATGCCTAAAGGATTTGAACAGCCTGGTAAAGTCTTGAAGTTGAAACAAAGTGTCTACGGTTTGAAGCAGGCGCCACGTTGCTTTTGGAAGTATCTTACCGAGAAAATGCAAGACGTTGGTTTGGAGCAAAGCAAGTTTGATAGTTGCCTATTTATTGGGAAGAAAGTTATTGCTGTCGCTTACGTTGATGATATCCTCTTTTGGGCTAAGGATGACGCTGATATTACAAGTGTTATGGTACAACTTCGCGAGAGTGGTCTTCTTTTGGAAAAGGAATCCGATGCAGCTGGCTTTCTTGGCGTTGATATTCAAGTGCTTGAGAAAGATGCTGATGGTCGTGCTACCAAGTTGGAACTTACTCAGACTGGTCTCATTGATCGCATCATCACTAATCTTGGTTTGGATGGTGGTCCTGAAGGTAACAAGTCTGTCCCCGCTGGTACCAAGCCACTGCCGAAAGATGCTGACGGTGATCCTTGCATTGAACATTTTAATGTGGCTGCTGTTGTTGGTCAATTGCTCTATCTTTCTGGCCACACACGTCCTGAAATTGCCTATGCCGTGAACTGTTGCGCTAGGTACATGTTCTGCCCTAAGCGTTCTCATGAACTGGCTCTCAAGCAGATTGGTCGCTATCTTCGCAAGACAAGAAACAAAGGTTTGATTCTTGAACCTACTGCAAATGTTTTGGAAATCAATGCCTATCCTGATGCTGATTTTGCCGGTATGTATGGTGTTGAGCGTCCGGATGATCCTGCTTGTGTCAAGAGCAGAACTGGTTTTGTTATTACAGTCGCAAACTGTCCTGTACTGTGGAAGTCTTCACTCCAAACTAAGACTGCTTTGTCTACAATGGAAGCTGAGATTTCTGCTTTGGCTCACTGTTGTCGCGAGCTGTTCCCTATCATGGATCTGGCTTCACATCTGGCTGAATATTACGAGTTGGATTCTGCTACTACAAAGATGAATGTTACTGTCCACGAGGACAATAGCTCGGCGCTAATCTTTGCCAAGCTTATTCCTCCTGAATACACACCTCGGTCGAAGTTCTTTCACTTGGAGACGGTTTGGTTCCGCGAAGAAATTGTGAAGCGTGGGATTCAGTTGGTCAAGATTGATACGAAAGAGCAGATTGGTGATATCTTTACAAAAGGTCTTACGAGGGTTCCCTTTGAGTATCTTCGCTACAAATTGTGTGGGTGGTGACACCCTTTGATGTTTATTATCGTTGCGAGTCAGTGGCATGGTTCGATGCTCACTGATTCGAGAAGGAGTGTTGAGGTTGCCTAGTTGTGACTCGCCTTCCTATTTTAGGTTTACATGTTTCTGTCAATTGAGTGAGTTTCCGTATATGGTTCTCACTCACATCATCTAACGCAAGAGCTGCGCTATCATATGCGTTGAGTTGCACTTTGCTAAATTGTCAAGTGCAAATCAAAGCTCTCACAATAAAATAATATTGTCTCTGTTACTAAGAAGTCAACGCTACACAGAGCATTCGGGACGCCGGATACTCTTCATTGTCTGCGTCAATATCTTCCTATACTTACAGCGTTGCACCTTTTACAAGGGGTCTCCACCAGCACAAACTAGCTGCCAGGGATGGCATCGAGGTGGTGCTGGTGGATGAGACCCGTTCTGTCAATGATATTTCGCGCGTATTTCGAGCCGATTTTGAGGCCGATTTTGCTTCCCGCCACATCTGAAATCCGCCACCCCTAAAATACGTCAAAAACCTCTTGAAATCGGCCCTGCTTTTTTTGAGGTTTTTCACGTATTTCGAGCGTATCTATTTCGAGCCGATTTGAGCCCGCCAACATCCAACATCTTCCACGCAAGAACACCCCCCTATGCCCTCCCATTATGTCACTTATACACCCCTGTCCAACCAGCCACCACAAAATCCGGCCGCTATAAGTTGGCGCATGTTATGAGCTTCCGTTAGAGCCGCCGGTCGGCGTTGTAGGCAGCGTATTCTATAAGATATAGTTTGTTGTGTCGAGAAATGATGATGTCGATCGCTGCATGTCATTATTTGTGCATTAAATGTTTGGCGGATAACTCAAGAAATAATGTTATTTCGTGTTATAATACCTAGGGAAGATATCCTCAACGTGGTGACTTTATTGGGTGGCCCTATGGTGTCGTTTGATGCGATATCAGGACCGAATAAGTCCGCTCGGCCCGTGCCGCCGACGGTGTTATCATTATGTTTAATTGTGTTACGCTGCTCTGATCTAGGTACATCCCTCCCCAATGATTACACAATAATAATCTTTGGTTTGCCGCCTAGCTTGGCTATCCATAAACTTCGTCTACAGAGTTAGAGTTAAATGTACAACCCACATCACCTGTTGGGAGGTTAATGAGGCTATTATAGCAGCTCCCCCATGAGGCAATATAATTGAAAGACACAATGTATTGAGCAGAATTATTTTTATTAAACTATTGAGAATGAGGGGGAACAACAGATTGGTGCCCTGCATCTACATACTAAGAATATTAGCTCATTATAGTTGAAATGAGTGATGTTATCCTGATCGATTTGTTCCTTCAGTAGCTTGATAATGCGAGTGATATGGATTGCTCCTCACCAATAACATTCAACACTCCCATAGTTTAGTTATATGAAGGAAATGGAAGGGTTATATTCCATGGAATGGGCGATAATATGGAATGATTGACCCTCATTGACCGTCGACGCTCAGTCGAAATACGGAAACGCTCTATTTAATGACCAATACGTCGTCACACACTTAATATCGGTACAAAGCGATGCCACCATTCGATTCTACGTTTAAAATGGGTTTAGGAACGATATTTTGGGTTTGAAAGACATGTGGTTGCCGGTGTTGAAGGTGTTCTACTATGTTGTACTTCATGGTCAATAGGGTAGTAGGGTAGGTAGTAGGAGGCGGGCGTCAGTGGCGGGTGATGGCTGGTGGCGGGTGGTGCGGCGGCTCATAAAATACGCAAGCACAGGTGGATTTCGTTCTGTCAATGGAGCAAAATACGCGGATTTCAAATGGCGGGAAGCCGAAATCGGCCTTGAAATCCGCCTCAAAATACGCGCGAAATCGGATTGACAGAACGGGTCTGAGTTTTAAGGAAAAGGAGGGAGAAGAGGGGAAAAAGAGAAGAGAAAAAGAAAGATCTCGCTCGACCATGTCAAAAAGTCAAAAGATCCGTAGTAGCAGTCTAGTAGTAGTCATTACTGTAGTATGCTGTTGTCGATGTAAGGTTCGCCGCCAGAGAACTTATCCCATGGACCGTCGATGATAATATTTTTGTCGAAGAAGATAATGTACGTCTGCGTGTAGAATAATAATACATCAAGAGGCATGATTCATTTAGAAAAAGTACCGTGATGGCCTCACATGATGTGATGTAAATAACTCTATCCACATCAAGTGTGGAATGTCTCCTTCAATTATTCAATTAATAAATAGACACAGCAGAATAATAATTATTCCCGTGAGAATGTAGCGCATTACAAATGTGGCAGGCAGTATATGGAATGAGAGTCACGTAAGAGTCGACGCAGAAGAGTCGACTGGACGGCTGCCACGTACCGTTGCTGGATGCCTGGAATAGTATCATCTTCAAAGTCGTCTGAATGCTTCTTTGTTGCTTCTTCTTCGCTGTAGTCCAGCTCTGCAATTGCGTTGGCAGGATCAATGACATTGTTTATTTCCGGATTATTGATAGTAACAACGTCGTAGTCAGGAGTGGCGGAATTGTTGTCGACAGCTGTGACCGCTGTTGTGGTTGAATTCTCTTCAGCGGCAGCATCAGCTCTGTCATCGGCCGACGTGTTCACGGCAGCAGCGGCGGCAGTTGTTGTCGTATCATTATTGATGGGAGCAGCAGTAGAATCACCAGATGATCGATTCGTTCGCGGGGCAAAGAAATTCATCCGTGCAGCTCTCTCGACCGCTGCCTTTTGCTGTTCCTTCTTCTTTTTATTCTTTTGTTTCGTCTCTGCGCAGCGTTCTGCTTGTTTTTTCTTTTGAGACGAAGTCTGCTTGCGTTTGGCTTTGTAGCCGTTCTTGACACCCACGGGTCTTCCTCCCCCTCTTGCCATGGTGATGATTTAATATGTAGAGGTACCGAATCTCAAATGGTATTATGTATGCAATTATTGCAAGTGAAAGGGCCGGTGCCGACGTGAAGTACCATAGAGTAGGTTCTCTTGAAATTTGAAATTTGAAATGAAACCAGCGCAGTAAGTGCGCAGTGGAGCCGTGGCTTCTCTGACTGGTGGATGAGTTTTAAGGAACTCTCAATTTTAAAACTCCTTTCAGGACTTTCTCGTAACCCCTAGACATAAGATACTTATTCCATCGTACGTATGTAGACCCCTAGACATAAGCCTACTGAAGGAATAGGTACCTTATGTCCTAGGGGTCTCCACCAGCACAAACTAGCTGCCAGGGATGGCATCGAGGTGGTGCTGGTGGATGAGTTTTAAGGAAAAGGAGGGAGAAGAGGGGAAAAAGAGAAGAGAAAAAGAAAGATCTCGCTCGACCATGTCAAAAAGTCAAAAGATCCGTAGTAGCAGTCTAGTAGTAGTCATTACTGTAGTATGCTGTTGTCGATGTAAGGTTCGCCGCCAGAGAACTTATCCCATGGACCGTCGATGATAATATTTTTGTCGAAGAAGATAATGTACGTCTGCGTGTAGAATAATAATACATCAAGAGGCATGATTCATTTAGAAAAAGTACCGTGATGGCCTCACATGATGTGATGTAAATAACTCTATCCACATCAAGTGTGGAATGTCTCCTTCAATTATTCAATTAATAAATAGACACAGCAGAATAATAATTATTCCCGTGAGAATGTAGCGCATTACAAATGTGGCAGGCAGTATATGGAATGAGAGTCACGTAAGAGTCGACGCAGAAGAGTCGACTGGACGGCTGCCACGTACCGTTGCTGGATGCCTGGAATAGTATCATCTTCAAAGTCGTCTGAATGCTTCTTTGTTGCTTCTTCTTCGCTGTAGTCCAGCTCTGCAATTGCGTTGGCAGGATCAATGACATTGTTTATTTCCGGATTATTGATAGTAACAACGTCGTAGTCAGGAGTGGCGGAATTGTTGTCGACAGCTGTGACCGCTGTTGTGGTTGAATTCTCTTCAGCGGCAGCATCAGCTCTGTCATCGGCCGACGTGTTCACGGCAGCAGCGGCGGCAGTTGTTGTCGTATCATTATTGATGGGAGCAGCAGTAGAATCACCAGATGATCGATTCGTTCGCGGGGCAAAGAAATTCATCCGTGCAGCTCTCTCGACCGCTGCCTTTTGCTGTTCCTTCTTCTTTTTATTCTTTTGTTTCGTCTCTGCGCAGCGTTCTGCTTGTTTTTTCTTTTGAGACTTCAGCAGCCAAACGTATGCAGGTTTCACCAGCCAGCCAAAACCAAAAGGCTTCTCAGAAGAAGCGCGTCGAATAACTAATCAAAGTCACAAAAATATCCAGCAACAACCGACGAGCAAAAGCCCCTCATAAACCTGAAGTCCCTCAAAAACTAATGCAATGATCTCATCTCACCTAACATCGCCGACTTTACATCACGATACTCACGATCTCCTCGAAGACTGGCCGGGTACCTCCTCTTTATCTTCATCCTTCGAAGAAGCAGAACTAGAGCTAGAGCCAAAACAAGTTGACGAGTTCAGCATGGCCGCAATGCCAGAGCCTGAGTCAAACCCTCGAGTTTCTTTCTCTGAAAAATCATTGCTAAGAATCTACAAGGAGGATGAAGACTACAAGTACAAGAAAGCCTACTCCAATGTTGATTATGAGCTCTTCAGATATTCGTCGTTGCTTCATGCACGTCGAGTCAAGGGACTCATCACAATAGCCCCACCAGATTCTAAGAAAGACTCGGTCAAGTTTCTCTTAGAGAATAAGGTCATTGATATTGCAGACTTGGTGGGTGTTGAAGACTACATACTGGGAAATGGTGAGTTTGTAATCAAGGCACGCAAGCTGCACACAAAGAAGGTGCTACAGCAACAGCTCGAGCTGCGACGGCATCCGCCAAAAGACCCTGCAAAAAGCTTGGCAAAAGTCGCTAGGGATTGTTCTCTCGAGTCAATCCGTCATGCGAGAATCCGCAGTGCAGTAGTTGCTTCGTAAGCATTGCTTGAGCACCTTATGCATACGATTACCATGCTTGTGCTTGTGCACCTGTCGCTGTAGGTAATTCACTTGTTTTGATAGTGCTGGAGGTAGAGGTAATTTTAAGGATGTATTCATTTGTATTGTACCTACTCATTCTTGTCAAAATACAGCCTAATGCCCCCTTCGTGGTTCCCCCTACTTAGAGAGTCTTGCAAGCCAAGTCGCAGGCTACACACAAATTATTGCTGCTTCTTAGACCGTTCTTCTTTTACGTACACACAGCTCCGGTTGTGAATAAATGCATGCCCAAGCACGATTGCATGCTCGTGAATACATCTTGGTGTTGGACGAGCTTGACATTTGCATCCTTTTTCCCACATACAGCGTCCTTTACCCATGACCAAAAAGATCGGGAAGTCGAGAGCCTTGTTCATGATTTTGCTACCTTCGCACAAGTAGTATCGGATTTTATATCATCCGACGAAGTAGTTGCATAAAAGCTACTCAAAGTTAATCAAACCAATGCAGACTCAATTTCAAAGAGATGCTTAAAACGACGAGGAGTCATTTCGGTCGCACGACTGAACTCTACTTCCGTCTGAGTGACAATGATGGTCTACTTCACCCAGAGTTCACCAATAGTGATGATGATAACATATGCAACAATGCTGGACCTGAAACTGAAGCTGTCATTATGCTGAAGTTGTCGCTGCTGCGGCACCAAGATATGGATGTTGGTCTTTGAACAAGTACAAATGGCTTGCCGTGTCATTCTCTTAACAGCAATCACTGCGCCTTCGCTGCTGGCATTAGCAGCATCATGGCGGCGCATCTCGTGAAAAGATTGAATGTGGCTGATGTTAAGATCACATATTATGGTGACTACGAAGCAGTCGCCTCTGCTACAATGGCTCCAAAGTCTTCGATGAGTTCAAAGTCTTTCGAGAAACCGAAGTGCAAGTCTTCTAAGTCTCCGTCCCCTGCGCCAGTAACTCGTGGGAACTTTGACAAATCCATCTTTTACTAAAGAGCTACATATCATCTGTATACTTTTAGGCATACACAACACTGAATACATGATATTATAGTTGTGTGTATATTACATATTATTGTAACACCTCATTAATTCAATATCAAATCATTCAACATCAACAATCAACACTGTTCTATCTCTATCCTTTAATCCACGATTTTCCTTTCGGCTTCTCCTTCTTCTCTCCCTTCAATTCATTCCCAGCCAGAATCATCTGTTCCGAAGCATACACCATCCTCTGAGCCGATAACTTGCCATCCTCACTCTCCTCATCCAACACTTCCACAGTCATTGAATAGAAAGCAACAATAACGCCTCCCCCGTCGATATCAAATGACCTGCAATCACATCTGTCGATTCCGACCGTAATATTGATGCACCCACCTCCTCCAACCACACAGATGCCTGCTTCATCGGTGTTATCATCTTGTCAATCTTGTCCATGAACACTGTATCCCCATCCACCTCACTCTCCTCCTTCGCTCGTTTCAACTTATCCGTCCCCTCTCGTAAACAATCCGCCCCCTCTCGCAATTCATCAATCACCAATTCCGTCGCAGTCTTCATCCGACACGACGCTCCGGCTTGAGCGAGACAATCTCCGCAATTCCGAATGTTGGCTCCCGCTGCCGAAAGACCCCCGCCGTAGAGATCTAATTTGGACGTTAGGTCGATGAGGAGTTCGCCCGAGCGGGCTAGGGCCTTGCCGGAGTCCATTAGTGGGAGTGCTGCTGGTTTGAGAGAGAAGAGTTGTGTGGTGGTGGTATGTTGTTGTCGAGTTGAGAATTGATAGGTTGTTGATGTGGATGTGGAATGATGATGATGTGTGCTGATGCTGGCAGTTTGTGGGGCAAAGGCTGCGCTGAGAGTTGCGAGATTGAGGAGCTGTATTATGCAGCAACAGTAGCAGCTCAGAATTATTGCTATCGTCTTCATCATTGTTATCGCTGTGGATGTTCTCATAGATTGTACGAGTAGTGTGTATTTCAAAAGATACGATGATGTCTTTCGCTGCATCGAGTTTTGAGTTGGTTGTGGAGAGTTGAATCATCTACTTATCTGTGCAAGTTTGCTCTCTAGAGCAAGCTTCGTACGTCAGTCGCGATCTTGAAGTTGTCTTCAAATAAAATTTTGACCTCGCCGCCCTCCATGAACTGACACCGCCCGCTCTAGAGAGAGCTGACACACAAGATCCTCACCAATACGCACCAAATAATTACTATCAACCTGACCTAACAAATATAATAACAATAGCAACCATGCCCCGCAACACAATAAGCGCCGTGTTCCCTGCCCTCCTCCTTCTGTTAAGCATAGCCTCCTCCTCCGCCTGGGCATTCACCGCTTCTCAAAATCACCACCTCGTGACACCATTGGCTTCTTCTTCAATTACTCGACACGCCGCTTCTTCCACTGCTACTACAGAGGGAGGAGATCCATCGGATATTATTGCACGAAAGATTGTTGTTTGTGGAGATGTGGATGGGGGATATTTCCGCTCTTGTGTCAAGAATGAGGTGGGTTGGATATCATTCTGAATTTATGTTATTAATATATATTATCGCGGAAAGATTCAATATTATCCTATCATCACCATTCTCTCTCTCTGACAATTCGCTTCTATTATTTTGTGTCTACAGGGAGGTCGATTCCGTAAGTTAATTGGAACAATGACCCCGCCAGATGATTCCAAACAGGCTACAATTCTAGTTGAGGTGAGTACGGCCTGTATGACTGTATTGCGCGGTGTCCAAGGTGGAGAGCGAACAGGTGGATGTACGGATGCGTCGGATTGTTTCATTGATCCAACTTGACGATCTGGAGAGCTTATTGATGCACTCGTCATTATTACTGTTCTTTTGTGTTGAAATGTCATGTCTCATTCTCTCATTTTGACATTCCTCTGCCATGATCTTATGATCTGCTGTCCAAATAATTGTTTACATATATATCAACTATCGACTTGATTGAAACATGAAAACACATCCATCCATCTATCAAATATGCTCAATATCATCATGATCATCATCTACTCGACAATATATCGAAAATCAACCCGGCTCTGACTGACTCTCTATACAAATCAGGGGAAGCGCAAAATGGTCGACGGATTTGTTCGATGGTGTGAACGTGGGAATGTCGGTCTGTCACAATCGATTACAGTGGAGAGTGTTGAAGAGGAAGAGCCAACGGGTCTGTATGATGACTTTTATGTGCCTACAGGGAGGGAGAATTAGATGGTATCTCTCACTAACCTAGAGAGAGGCTAGATGTGATATGTTGGGGTAGATAGCTCTAGAGAGTAATAAAGGAGCAACATCGGTGCTGCTCCTCAATGCAAAAGACAAACATACAGACAATGGATTCTCTCGGATTGAAAGAGGCCAGCAATAGATTGAAATGTGTCAGTATTTGTTCGTTTATGGTAGATACTAGCTAGACTAATTACTCATTAATATGCAATATGGAAGGAAACAAGCCCATACATCTTTAAACTCAGATGAAAAGCAACCCTAACCCTACCTGGCTCATCTCCCAAAACAAATACTTATTCATATATGCAGTCGATATCTGTGAGCACACGTTTCAAATTCGCAGACTCACGTATCTATCTTTTCTTCTAAATCAATGGTTTCAATGGTAACACAACATACATTCTATCCTAACACTTCCTCAAATTACATCTCCTTCTCGACAAGAGCAGCTGCCGATGCTGCTACTTGCTCCCAATTTCCATTTTCAATGGCATAATCCAAAGCATCGTTAATTTCTTCAGATGGTGTCGCTAGAGGCAGTGCTGGAGTATTGTCGGCATAGTTCAAGTCTCCTTGACTACAGCTACGAGATCAAATGAGACAAAAATGAGAGAACAAATGAGTTGAAACGAAGCATGTCAGGTAATAATAAAATGATCCATCTCAATCCACTACATACCTTGACAACGAACTGAGATCACCTGGGATCTCATGGGGCTGATCCGCATTATCTCCGTCATCCATCTCATTTTCTGAATCTTCCACCGCTGGCAGTATATTAATATTTGTGTTGCTTACATTGACTGCGGTGGCAATGGTAGACTGATTACTAAACACAGTGGTCATTGATTTCGTGCCATCAGGACTGCCATCTTTATCTGGAGCATGTTCATCAATGTCTGCGTTCACATCCACCTTCATGTTATCATCAGCCTCAATGTCATCTAAATCCTCTTCATCGTTTATCTCCTCTTCTTTTCGACGACCGATCAAGAACAAGATGAGTGTAAACAATGCTGCTGCTGCAAGGGATACTCCTGCTATTCCACCTGGACCGAGTCCAGACGAGTCAGAACTTTTAGGAAGATTGATGTCAACCTTCTTTGTAGGTGGTGGGGTTGCTGTTTGCTGCGTAGTAGGCGGAGGTGTTGGGCTCGGTGCAGTTGGTGGCGGAGTAGCAGTTGGTGGCGGAGTAGTAGGCTGCGCTGTAGTTGGCATGTCACCAGTCGACGGATTGAGACGATCTGAACCAATAGTTGAGTAGGTAAGGCTACAAATATCATTCAAGTAATCTTTTTGTGCTTGAGACACTTCCTGTCCATTGGCACCTTCCACGTTAAGCTGGGCTTGATCACTTTGGCAGCAATCCTCCCCCCCTCCCAAGTTTTTGCATTGACATGCAAGGGTGACGAAAGCAAACTTCATATCAAATGGAAGGTCAGTGTAGCCGTATATGTCATTGTCAGAGAACCATTGATTGCTCATAATGTCAGAGAAGAGGAAGTAAGCGTCCTTTGTTAGCATGTCACGCTCGTCGGCAACAGAAACCATATCTATGTAGCACTGTGTCAAGTCAACGTCAGCTCTGAGGGCTCGACTAGCAGAGATATCTACCGCGTCGAAGCTAGATGTGGAATCAGTCGTGTCAATGTTGGCAGGAGAGGCACGACGGAGATTAAGACCTCTGGAAGCGACAACACTCTGGTCGAAGTTCAGGAGAACCGCGATGGCCGAGGCAACTGATAGCGGAACCATGATGTATTCAGCAGATATATGTCGCTATCTTAAAAAGAGAGTAAGAGGTTGATGTTGATACAGCGGCTTGGGATGGTACTGATGTTGATTATACAGCTAGCCAGCACATGAAAGTAGCATGGTAATTGTTCTTTGAGAGGCGGGTCTTGGCTCTTGGCGAACCGAACGGCGAACATCACAAACAAGATATAACCGTCTGTTTTTATGTAACGGAATCTTTCCTCTGATTATGAAATTCGCAAATTGTTGAATACCAGACACACACGGGGCCTGGCCTGACTCGAAGTTCGCAAGTTCTTTCTTTAGAATTACCGTTTCTTCCAATGTTGAGCCCAACAGGCATGTTTTAGCTCTAAAAGACCTCGTATTTGGTGCTTACTTATGATGTATGATGTACATAGCTACTTAGATCACAAGCTATGTGTAATAGTCTTGTTGGTACGAACATTCGACACTCAATTCAACCTCCCACTCACTGTTTTCAACGAAAGCCATTTCAGATGCAATCTCTCAAAACCGGATTGATCTGGAGACTCTCTCTCTGCTCTGCTGCTGCCTTTTCTGTAAAGTCCACTGCATCTCCTCCTCTAAGCCAACGTGTCACCGCTCCCCCTCGATACTGATTGGATGATCCATCATTCGTTCGTTTCTCGAAGCTAACCCCGTACTCCTATGTATTATCAGATGTTCGATGCTTCGTCCTGCTGCCTTACATTTTTTGTCACATTTACCTAAGTAAGTATGCACGCACGCGCACCTCAAAAATGTGATGAATTTCAACCTCAACTTGAACTTTTCTGTCACTCGGTACTCGACTTGTCACTAACAGCATAGGAATACAGTGCAGTACTTTTCACGCAACATCTACCAACATAAGTAAGAAGTAGAAGCACTATGCCAACATAAAAGCACAATGTCGGCTCTCTCTCTCCTCGCCTCAATACTTCTACAGACATAGACTCTCCGCCCGCCGCTGGCTGCTGGCTGGCCGCTACATATCCTGGACGATTCAGATTCAAAAACACAAGAGTGTGAACCGTTTTTTCAGATTCAAAAATAAAAACACAAGCTATGAACCGTTTTTTCAGATTCAAAAACACAAGCTATGAACCGTTTTTTCAGATTTAAAAACACAAGCTATGAACCGTTTTTTCAGAATCAAAAACACAAGTGTGAACCGTTTTTTGTTACTTAGATTCATCTCCGAGTTACTCAACTACAATACATGCTCATCGGGCTGGGCGCTGGGCGGTTAGACAACAATACATGCTCATCGGGCTGGGCGCTGGGCGGTTAGACAACAATACATGCTCATCGGGCTGGGCGCTGGGCGGTTAGACAACAACAACCTAAGTACCGCACTCTACAAATAATACTCTGTTAGTCATTATTCACAGCAGCATCAAGCATAGTCTCAACAGCAAACAGCAACAGCATCTCTTTATCTTACCTTCAACAGACGGCGAAATGGGTGAAACTCAAGAAGAACATGACCGCAAGAAGGAATACAACTATATGACGTCTTCCATCCTCAAGGATAGAAAGATGCACATGTTGGCTTCACTATATTTCAATGGGAGGGGCGGTGTTGCTTTCTTCGCTTCGGCTATTATTACACTAATCCAGGCAGGCTTGGCGATTTTGGCCCAGGCTAATTTGAACGTAGAAAATTGGGGAGTCCACCAGGCCAATATTACCGTGGCGATTGCTTTCTTGGCCGCCTATTCTGTCTTTTGGCAATCGTTGGTCAAGAACTGGAATTACAACGGGAGGGCCTCGCTTCACGATTCTGCAGCGGCTGCGCTAGGGAAGCTGTACAAAACAGCAGATCTGAAGCGAAGGCAAGAAAAGGCATCGAAGAATAAAGGAACGACCGGCAACGGTGGCGCTGCTAGTGAGACACAATCTCCGGCTCAGGCCAAGGAGAGTTTGGAGGAGGCAAGCCAATCGAACGATGGCGTCGAGGAGGAGAAAACTGAGGAAGTTGATGATGCTACTGCTACTGCTGCTGCTGCTGCTGCTGATAGCGATACGAAGACTGGCAGTGGTGAAGAGAAGAAGGAGTTCATGAATTCTGATCTGTTCGAACAATTGGTCAAGCAGTACGAGCAGGCGCTCGAGGGCTGCACCTCCTTTATTCCTCCAGGAATCGTGGCCGCATTTGAGCTCCTTGACAACCAAATTGGAGTATGCAAGAGGAAGATCGACACTGGCTTGGACACTGGGCACAAAGTCAGAGTTGAATGGGAGAAAGTCTACCCAACTCTATACAAGGAGCTGTATGCGACCATTATCGCCCAACGCGGTTGGCCTCTCTTTGTCCCAGATGCGCAGACTGTCGTGGATAAAACCCTTGGCAGGTTCAAGGACAAGAAAAAAGTGAATCTCGACCTGCTGAATATTTTGATTGATAGAAATGTTGAAATTGAAGAGAAGTACAAAGAGGTGGAAGAAAAGTACGAAAACGTGTTGTCCCAAGGTTTGAAAGAACCACTCTTGTTGGAGTCAGAAGCGGCCAATGTCGTTTGATTCGCTTAAAATAATATCTTATGTTTGTTCCCTGTTGTCCACTGTGTAATCCAGCAAGTGGTTGCTCGTACCGACTTAAAATGTCGTCACCGCAGAGCGAGTATCATCCTTGCGTTTTTCTCCGACATCGGACAAAGATTCTTATGTGCATCTAGACGGACGATGAGACCACAACGCCGCTTCTCCATCACAACTTCTCTCAAATGAAGTGAAATGAAGCGAATTAAGCAAAGTACTTTAAAATTAGACGTTCGCCTTGGCTTCTCTCTGATTGCTCAACTTCTTGAGCAGATGGCGAAGTTAAGCGCGACTGAGGAGCAGTGAACATTGGGGTTGAGGTAGAATAATATTTATCTGCAGGCGGCTGTACCTAATAGGTTGATAGTTGATTGAGTTTGATTCCATCTTCATTGTGCAACTACTTACTTGTAGCAAGGCCTTCGAGAAAGTATCCACTTTTGCTCTGTTGTTTGAAGTGAATTTTGAAATTTGCAGTTGAACTTAAAGACACAGAGAGCTGCCGGCTGCCGATATGAACCATGCAGAAACCGACGTGAGCTTCCTGCCTGCTAGCACCAAATCATCTCAATGGGACTGCCTCGTCATTGTGTGGGAAGGGTTAATTGCACAAACTCAAAGCCGTGTAGATTGTTTCTTCCCACATCTTTTCGCTCACTCTTCCTTTGAATGTGCAGCATGCAGATGGCCACTTTCTCTTCCCACTTCACTATTATTCTTGGCAGACGTCAGTCGTTCGAACCATTCGTATCTGCCATAAATAGTCAGCACAAGCGATCCAAAGGAAGAATGATGACTGCAATGGCTAAGCCCCAAATTTTCAGAGTGGCATGCGGCATACCACATGTACAAAAATGTAATGGCCACCCTGAATGCTAACGGATCCCCTATTATAATGTACACGTGCATTAGCGGCATGAAACAAAATGGACCGCCAAACTCAACCGCAAGATCCAGCGGGTGGAAGAGAAGATTGGTGCTATACGATGGACGGGAGCAAAGGTGATGTATTTTGTGTATTTTCCTGCCTAACGTCGTTCTGTGCAATAATACGTGACCAGCCGTGAACGTCACCTCCGATATGAAAAAACACAATCCAAGGGTGCAAATCAGCCGTACCGCCGTAGAAAAGTCGAGTGTAGATGGTAACGCAACATCGATTGCATCGAAGTATCTCAGCAGCCCTACCACGAGCACATTTGCAGAGATCATATTACACGCCATCAGACAATGTACGGCCAAAGGTGGAACGCTGTAGGCAGCAGCGACACGACGAACGTTCTCTCCGGCAGTGGGAGAACGCATAAAATCCAATACGACTGTCGCTGTCGATAATGTGGCAGTGTGTGCGAATACGCCCGTCCATCCAAAGTATTGATAGCTGTACGGAAGATGGACGTGTAGCATAGGATCTCGTGCGTGATGGCGCCGATTTTTATCATTTTGCTCGTAAATGCAATCAATTCGAGGCAATGCTAGCTTCAGGGTTACGCTACAGCAAATACTTAAGTTGCAAGTGTAGCAAGTGCAACCCAGCCCAGTGAATTTAGTCCATTTGAGTGGTGTATCTATAAGTAGAATAGCACCAACGTTTGTTCTATTTTTCTTGCCAATCTTAAAACGGCACTTACGAAATCTCACTTGGACAGCTTTGATACCAGTCTGCGGATCCATCACGTGGCGCTTCGCTTTCTTTCAGCAACAAGAGCGAGCAAGTAGGTCACCCTACATAGGATCTTCTGTCACACGTGGGAGTCCTCTCCAGAGGGACTCTGCACGTGTGCAAAAACTGCGCCGAGGCTTTGCAACATGTCGTCAAAACAGGTCTCCTGTCAAAACCTCTCTTACGGCCGATTTGCGCCATGTCAATGTCATCGCCCACACAGCACCAATAACGGCGACCAATAGCTTAAATTGTACACAGTACCCATCTGAATTAAAGTGCTGCGGCTTTCTGCTGCAGCTGTTGAGCTCAATCCATAAAAAAAATATTTATTATTTTGCTAGTAAATTAACATGATAATGTGATGACATCCATTTCACTCCCCCTCCATGATTCCCTTTGATAAATATAGGCGCAAACTGTTATTTATGATAGTATAAAGCTATTTTATTGTTTAGAGCGTTAAGATCCATTGTTTATTGGTTGATTGTTGTGGTCACTATTTTTTTATGTATATAACATGTAAATTATGTACATGACATGTTGTTGGTGTTTTGGGAGCATGGGGGGCCTTTATTATTCCCTCCAAGTAGTAGAATTATTAGTTCATATCATGGTTGGTTGAGGAGAGGCGCTGGGGGGTTGTTATTATTGTCTGTCTCTCCACATGAACACCACTAAGATGGAGGGTCAAAAAGAGCCAAATAACAGGTGTTGTGTTATTATTCCATCAGTGGCACTTTGTTGATGTTACCCTGCCACTGAGACCTCGCCATGGGTGTTATGTAATGGATGCACCTTCAATTCTTGGTAGATATCATTCCATATGGAGTGTAGAGTGGACACAACTGTGTTGAAGGTGCCAAAAGTGCCCCAAAAATCAGTGTTGTGTTAATATTTCCATTAATGCCGCTTCTTCGATGTTACCCTGCCACCAACACCTCGCCATGGGTATTAGGTAATGATTGCACCGCCGGTTGTGGGGGGATATGATGGTTTATTGAGCGTAGAGTCGAATGCTCCGTCGACGTCGATCTCGACACCCTCCGTCGAGACCATGGTAATGGTGTTATTAAGCGTAGTCTTAGCCATCGGGGCGCAAACGCTGACATATACCCTATAGAACAATAACGAAAAATGTTCAAAGACAGCTTGCCGATCTGGGGATGCTATGTTGAAATATGCTGTAGGATGGGTTTCACCATAGTAAGATCACTAACAAAATGGTTGAGCAAAATTGCAAAGCCTCGACACAGCCGGTAGCTCCCCAGATAATTAGTAAATAGTTAGTGGGCCCTTAAACTGAAGATCCAAAATAAGGTAGGGTCTCAGCACATGTGCTGAGTCCTCCAAGTGACTCAGACAGGTGTCTGAAGATCCTATGTAGGGTGTACCTAAGTAGGTGGTATGTACAGCTGTCTTCACGAGTTCCGAATTCCTACGTTGGTTTGGTACAAATGACGTAATGAGTCTTATGAAAATCACTTGGGCCGATTTCCCTCAACTCAACACTCATAGAGCACCTCTCGCACAAAATGATGCAAACCATGGCCGAATTCTGGCAGCTACTACACATACCACATTAACATCTTTACCATCCCTATGCATTAATTCAGTTCAACTAAGTGTCATCTATCGATTAAACCTTTAGGGATGGCGAAGAATCTCAAACATGGGTGACGGTGATAAAAATCCTGAAGCACTCATCAACATCACCTCCAGTGACAACCACAAACAACATCAATGGAGTGTGGCGAGTCTTCATACATATATTGAGCCCTCAACTCTGTTAACGACGATCAATTACCCTCCTCCTTTCTTACGAAGCATCCATATCCACTATGAGTCCCACTGTCAATTCGTGCTCCATGGGGTCGCACGTTTTGCCTTCAAGGACGTTCTGAAACGCAAGAGGTGGCATCCCAGCCCCAGCCCCAGCCCCACCCTCATATTCACATTCACCTTCATGGTGGAACTTGACTTGCGCTTGAGTCGTCGCATCTTACCTACAAACAATGGCAAGACTTCTCTTCTCTACTTCGAAGGGGGCAACGATGAAGAGACTGGTCATTTGAAGATATCTATTGTTGTCAGCAGGACAAGCCCGTAGAATGTGCTGAGTCTGTGTGCTTTGAAAGAAGTAAGGAGATCAAGATTCTTCAGCGTAAGGTACAGTCTTGTGTGTTGGAGAGGCATTAGCCAATCTCCTGATGATACTTCATCTATCGTATCAAACGTTGTCACTGTAGCAATGAGCCGCTTGTAGCGTAGTGGCCCAAAACACTTGCCTACGATACGATAGCATAGAAGCAGATCAGGATTGCATAGACGTGACACATCTATCTCTACCAGCTATGCTATAGCTTGGTAGATGACCTAATGCCGCCAAGTGCTGTGTTACAGTCGAGCAACTAACATATCGTATCAAGCGTTGTCTCTCGTGAAATTGCCCCCTACCTCTCTAGAGCTAGAGGCCTAGCTGAGCCTGCCGCCACCGTGCGGACACACTGAAACTGAATAGTTGCGTGGGCGCGAGCTGCCACAGCGGAGAGCGACACGAAGATGAAAGATAGAAAGTTGCTAGAGAGCTTCTTCCTGAGATCTTATGATTGAATGACTAACGAAAGAATCGAAGGCTCTAGATCTAGATCGAGAGAGAAACAACATCTGATAAATGCAATCCTACCTTGTGATAGTTGATTGTGAGGCTGGGACGTCAGCGTCAGTTTGCCCGCTATTCACAAATGAAAGCAACTACAACCGTTCTTTTCAAGAAGAACAATCAGTATTAGCTCTTCTTTTGAGTTGTACATAATCAGAAGCAACGCACCTGCACAGTCACTTACGCAGTATATAGGTGTGAACATTTCTCTCGTTGAGGTGATCGGACAAGTCGAGTACCGGATTGACACAACATGTTAAAGTTGCGAGAAATATCTCTGGTTTAGATTGATCTTCACCTGCCGCTGCACCGCTGGCTGGTATGTACAAATGCAGTTTCAAAGCTCCCAGTGAAAAGATTATATTCATTGTTGCTACAATTACATTTCAGGGGACGACCACAATCGGATCCAGGGCCGGGAGGGGACTGTACTCGTATTCATACTTCATACGCTTGTTCATCATTGACATCATGAGCCGCATCTCTCTTCTGTTTGCTGTGACCAAACCAACCCAATTCTTGACTCCTCCTTTCTTACGAAGCATCCATATCCACTATGAGTCCCACTGTCAATTCGTGCTCCATGGGGTCGCACGTTTTGCCTTCAAGGACGTTCTGAAACGCAAGAGGTGGCATCCCAGCCCCAGCCCCAGCCCCACCCTCATATTCACATTCACCTTCATGGTGGAACTTGACTTGCGCTTGAGTCGTCGCATCTTACCTACAAACAATGGCAAAACTTCTCTTCTCTACTTCGAAGGGGGCAACGATGAAGAGACTGGTCATTTGAAGATGTCTATTGTTGTCAGCAGGACAAGCCCGTAGAATGTGCTGAGTCTGTGTGCTTTGAAAGTAGTAAGGAGGTCAAGATTCTTCAGCGTAAGGTACAGTCTTGTGTGTTGGAGAGGCATTAGCCAATGCTCCTGATGATACTTCATCTATCGTATCAAACGTTGTCACTGTAGCAATGAGCCGCTTGTAGCGTAGTGGCCCAAAACACTTGCCTACGATAGCATAGAAGCAGATCAGGATTGCATAGACGTGACACATCTATCTCTACCAGCTATGCTATAGCTTGGTAGATGACCTAATGCCGCCAAGTGCTGTGTTACAGTCGAGCAACTAACATATCGTATCAAGCGTTGTCTCTCGTGAAATTGCCCCCTACCTCTCTAGAGCTAGAGGCCTAGCTGAGCCTGCCGCCACCGTGCGGACAAACTGAAACTGAATAGTTGCGTGGGCGCGAGCTACCTACCACAGCGGAGAACGACACGAAGATGAAAGATAGAAAGTTGCTAGAGAGCTTTTTCCTGAGATCTTATGATTGAATGACTAACAAAAGAATCTCTCTTTGCGCATGAGTCGCTTCTAGTAACCTATTATATATGTAACAGAAATTTTAAACTTTTTAGTAATAGTGAACAAGCATATAAGCGCTGCTCATACGGATTGCACACTTGGATACGATGCTACAATGTTGTGGCTGATAAGAGATTTCGAATTGGGGTTGGCTTGCAGCACCACATTCCACCACATCGTATCTATCGTCGGCAATATGCGCACGAGCCGCTCCTAGTAACCCATTAAACTTCGCAGTGATAGTGAACAAGCATATAAGCGCTGCTCAGACAGATCTCGCTCGTAGAATGGATGCTACGATGTCATACCATAGCTGATAAGAGAGGTCCAACTGGGGCATGCTTGCAGCACCACATTCCACCACATCGTATCTATCGTCGGCAATATGCGCATGAGCCGCTTCTAGTGACTAGTGACCCATTGAACTTCGAACGGTTACCGCCTCTCTTTCAGCTGGCGTGTATGCGCCTACACTGCTTCCATATTCTCTCTTCTAGCATATTTAGGGCTCTTTTGTTGAACGTGAGCATGCCAGTTATTAAAAGTGGCATTGCGATCAATCATTGAATGGGGTAGTACATAGTGTCAATAGCTAATGCTGCTGTCTCATGAGATTTCCTTACGTGTCCCAACAGTGGGAGAGTAGGTACCAAGTACCACTATTCCTTCTCCTTCGTCCTACTCAGCTTGCATCAAGTCGTCTCTCACCTCACTTGACGATTTAATTCCAACACGATCCACCGCATCATCAGTCGTATTAGACGCACTATGTTCCCCCCTATGCCGACCAGGATCAAAAGGAGCAGTGTATGGTTGTCCCTGCAAACGGGTCCTGAGATGGAAAGAACATACCCCGCCGCTGCAGGCTGCAGAGCACCCTCAATTGCAGAGGGAGATGCCGCGAGACGATGCCTTGTTTGTGTTTGGCACAATGATATGGTTCATACGTGATCTGTGCCTCAATACTTAAGTAGCAGTTCAACACTGATAGTAGAAGATCCATCACTTTATGTATATGTATTACTCGTCATCTCAGGAGAGGACTGACTACTTCTACACAGAGACCAATTCACTATGAATGGATTTGAATCGAGCTGGAGCCAATCTCCTAGTCTCAGCAGATTGAAGTCTTCGTGTGGGCGGGAAGCATTGCACTCGGCTCAGCAGCGCAAAATTGGACCACTACGATAGACGTGTGGAAGGTTTCATCTTCAATCTCATGAAGACGGAGTCAAACGAGGATCAGCAGGTTGAACTCTCGACATCTTTCATACGTCTGGATGACTAAACATAGTCAGAGGATGAGACATACAACACAACGCTGCCCACTTCATTATCACAAATTCTCTTAATTGAAGTAAAATTTGGCCACCAAACCTGATAGAGCGAAAGGAAATCACTTCTTCATCTTTCACACATCTGGATGACATGTACCTCTAGAAGGACGATGAGACCACAACAACCTCTCACTCTTGTTTCTCTATCCATAAAGCAACAAAACAGCAGCAGCAGTGTAGGCGACGCCGGCATTGGTAGCAACACAAACAAGTCGTCCAATTGTGCCGCCGCCGCTGCCAAGGACATTGAAAATGGTGCATCTCGAAGTGAGGAAGCACAGTGAGGAAATAGCAGCGAATGATTTGTGATGTAAAATATTATGGTAAAAAGGAGGAGCGGTGGAATCACTTTGTTGGTAGCGCCTATTTGAACATTGTTGCTTTAATTTCAGTGGAGGGATAAGAAGTGAAAGCAACAAATAGACATGAAGTGGATTGAGCAAGTGCCACAATAGCAATAGAAGCAAGTACATTCACTCTGAGACTTAGAGTGAGAGTGACAACACTTGCATGAGTGAATTTCAAGAGAGCGAAGATCAAGATCGCATTGGACTCGCATACTTGGTACTAAAAGCAGTGTCATAAACTAGTTACATCTTTCATAGAAACAATGAGAGACATTATGTAACTACACCTCACTCCCCATCTGTGAAGGCGGAAACGCCGATCCCCTATCATTCCGCTAGAGAGATAGAGAGGCTGCAAATGTGTCAAATGATACCCGATATGCAATGGGCTTTGCCTTTGGAGCGCTACTTGGTGTCAGGTGTGACAGGATATGGTGGGCCCTCAACTGCTCGAACAACACGAAGTCTGCACGTCAACAGGCTGTGCTTGGTCCAAATAGCGGTGGATGAATGGACGGTAGCTGGTCGTGTCGATTGTGTTATGCCGTGTGTGGTGAAAAGTGTGCTCAGAGATGTAAACGTTGAACTGCTCTTGAGTCACAATGGAAGTAGGAACTACGAAGATGTCAAGTTGGGCAGGAAGATGTGTTGTTAGAAAGATGACTCGAAACGAAAAATAAAGACATGTCAACAAGAATCTATCGCTATTGACATCAAATTCTTTGGGGAAATATGGGCGGGGGACGTCACTCAAGATGCTGACAGGGTTCGAATAACCAAGGTACTCCGGCAGGCTACAGTCCCGGGGTCCTCTTCATCCTAAAGGGATCACTAGATCGCCCGCGCGAGTGCAGCTCTCAGCTTCTCTGACTCTATTACCCTCTTTTCTAATGGAAAATACTGAAGCTCATGGACTCTTTGACGGAGGGTTGACCCGATTCTGTCGACACTGCATGTGTGGAATTGAAGTCGCTGGAGCGATTCCAAGAGACTTGTCTTTGTTTACAGAACCTTGTTGATCGTCACAATTTCTTCCCTCTGTTTTTATGGAGCACACTTTACTCATGGCCTCTTTGATCGACTGATAATCTGACTCTGTCGACACTGCCTGTGGAATAGTGCTCGTTGGAGCGATTCCCTGAGAAAGCAAGTAGTAGATGGACTTGTACTCATCCTGTTGCTGCTGTTGCTGCTTACTTTCTCTCCTCGCTAGTTCTTTCGACGTATGCCGCTCTAGCTGTTGTTGATATTGATGCTGCTCATCATTGTGACTCTGCTCATCATGACACTGCTCTTTCTCCACTTTTGTCTCTAAATCATCCTCACGCTTCATCTCATAAATAAATACAAAGTTAAACCACTTGACGTCCTTCCTCCTCATCATCATCATCATCTTGCATCATGATCAGCTGCAATATCTACACCAGCTCCATTGCAGTCCGCCCACTATCATCCAGAACCCACAAACTCTCCGGATAACATCATTGAAACTCATCATCTACCGCCACAATCGCCGCCATGGAAGCAGAAGACTGCAAATCCTTCTCTTGTGCTGCATTCGGATATGCGTCAAGTATTTTTAGCGTGACGTTAGTGGAGCAGTTGTTGTGTGGTGCGGCGAGGGGCATTGAGAAGGGTAGGCGGCTTGGCTGGATGTCATCAATTGTTACGCCTATGTATCGTCTTAGTGATAAATCAATGTAAATGTCTCAGTCGAGATAAGTAAAGTCAAGGAATCATTGGCGAAGTCATGTGTGTCATTTTTGTCGGAGGGAAGTTTCACTCTGCTGCACTCTAGAGAGAGCTTCCACTCTCGATACTCTTTGCCGCAGACAATCAACGCAACAAGTAGAGACGAGGACGATATGATCGAGTGATGTGTATTGGAACTGAGCGTGACGCACACACTTGTTGAGTGGATATCAAGAGGGATAGCATAAGATCAAGCTAGCAGTGGAATTGGACTTATTATTTACATCTGACAAACATGAGACACATTATCGGCCCTCGGGGCCCCCGTTCATGGAGTGCAGAGCAGCGTAATAGGGGGCCGCAGGTGCCCTTCTATTACAGGTGGGAAAATTCATTATTTTTCACCCCCATTATTCTACAGAGTTATAGGTAGGAATCAGTACATGTGTTTTTTAGTGAGAAGGTTTACTTTAGGGACACGTAGAGTCCTCGGTAGAGACTACCGGCGTAGGATCTGTATGTGTTCCTATGTAGAAAGCAAGAAGTACCTGTTGAAAGCGAGAAATTGACTGTACTAGATGCGCTTTTTGAGCATCTAAATCGGTCTGTACGAGAAAGAAATACAGGTTTTACACGGGCGTTAGTCGATTTAGTTTTTGTCTTTCTTCGTCACGAGAAAATGTCTTTTTGTAAAACTGTGCTTGATATATCGAATCGTGCGCTTGCAGATGTTTTACTGATCACCAGATGCAGACGCTTAATTGAGTTGTTGTATTCTTTGTGTTGAGAAAGTGTCTGTTTTGTAAAACTGTGCAGTGATCAATTTTACTAATCACCAGATGAAGATCCTGCGAAGTAATCACTTGGGATTTCATGATCCTTCTTCGCTTCTTTCCACTTCTTGTTCGGGTTGGTTATGATGTTGGTAATCCTGGTTGTCAGGTCTGTCCTGTCTTTGATGAAATTGCCCTTGATTGCTGCTGCGTACGATGTTTCTGTGATTTCTTCCAACTTTCTCTTGCTATACCTTGTCTTCGACTCTTCTGCCTTCCCCTCCAAGTATTTCACCCAATTTGCTCGCTTCTTGTACGATTCGCAGAACTGGCCATTTTGCTTTCTCTTGCAATTTTTTAATCGGTTCGTTGAAATGTTGCTTCCGGTCCAGTATATGGCACTGTCCGACGGGTATGCTTGATCTTTGGAGCCAAGTGTTTTGCCTCTGCTGGTAGCCACGTACATTGTTCCAAGAAACTTGCTAATCTCCCACAACTCATCTGCTGGATCTATTATCATGCGGTTCCAGCGGTCTCCTTTGTCGAATCCAGCTTCGAGTCCTTGACAGCGGTGAATGGTGATGGCGTAGGCAATTTGCAATGGCATGAATAATGCGGTGCAGCATCCCCTGTTGCAAATCTGCTCGTAGGGTGGGATTGGCACGTGCTGTGCGCAATAAGTTGGGGTAGGATGCATTTGTATCAGTATGAAATGAGTTAGTAGTGTTTTCGCAGAGAGTGGCAATTGTCTTGTGTCTTTCGTGTGTCAACTTTTACTCACCGTTGGGTTGTTCTTGTCCCATGGGTCCTCGCCTGGTGGTGGTTTGTATGTAGGGAAATCCACAACAATGTACTTCGGTAGGCTAACCTCACCTTTACTGTTTGGTCCAATGGAGCGATCCTTATCGTAAACGATCTCGACTACTACCCCAATAGCTGAGACGTACAATCCTGAGTTGGGATCGATGTTGGCTGACTCCAAGCAAACATGTGCACCTACGCACACATCAAAGGTGTAGAATAGCCTCCTGCCGTAAAAGTGCGACTGGTATGCTGTGTTATTGCCCGCCATCCTGCTGCTGAATTGACACCTGAGCCTAGCTATTGGTACTTTCAGTCGTTCGTGTGTTTTGATCAGCATGTCTACGTAGGCAGTTGCATTTGTTTATTAGGTAAAATTGTTCAGTGATCGATTATACTAAAATGATTCAATAAGCAAGCGATACTTAGTGCGGCAGTGCACATGCACACAAAATAAACTCACATGATAGTTGAATCAGGAGAGGCCTTCTCTCCGACAGGTACCGGTTTAGACTTTTTCGTGACAGCACCTTTCTCGGACAAATCCGGTTCATCATCATCTTGAACAGGTTGATCACGGGAGCCCGAATGAGTTTTGTCTTCAAGTACAAGTTTCCCGTTCTCATCACTGGTGTGAAGTTGAAGGTTGAAAAAAAACTTGTAAGTAAAAAGGAAAGACAGAATTTGTAAAACTGTACAATGAACAAAAATACCAAAATCATTGAACCACACGAAATTTAACCTTCTCTCTTACCAAAAATGCTCACAATTTGAAGTGTACGGCGCTTGGCTTGTACCTCCTTTCTGAGCAATAGCGGCAAACATTAAGAAGTTGACCGCTGCAGACACCAGATCATCTTTGTCAGTAGAATCAGTCTTACCAACTGGGACATTCGGGTAATGTTCAGACAGTTCATTCAGGATGTACTTGATTGACCCGACTTCAAAGACGGAAAGAGCAGAAAAGAGCAGTTGTTCCTTCTCCAACTTGGCAACGTCAAACCCATCGCCTAATGCAACAGACGCTAGCAGCAAGAAGATACGATCGTCGGTACGCACCAAACGCCAATTGATGTCTGTTACGCTCAATGCAATGACAGGAGCCGACGGTTTAGCGGCAGTCTTGACCCCTGACGAAGTAAGACGTGCATCGACATTGCTCCGATTCCGCACGGCACGGAAGCCCTTACCATTACTACCAACGGTGGATATAACTGGATTTGTGTTGCCAAACTTCATTATTTATTCGGACAATGTAGAAATGTGATGATGTAAATGATGCAATGCATAATTTATGAGAGCTGTTGAACGGCTCGACAACGTACAAACTGCCTACATAACCGCCGCCAACGCACCAGCGCAATAATCAGCAGAGAACAATGCAATCAATAACCAACCACGTCATGAAGTAAACGAGTTCCTTCGTAAGCTACGTCGGCAACACAAGATCTTGTGGTTCAACACATCGACAACACGTCGACAAAAAGATTCAGCTCAACACAAGACGTCGACGTGGAGTTAAGAACTGACGTATTGATCAGTACGTGGCCAAAGATCGGCAGTTATTCAAATGCAAACACGTCGGCAACCAACGTCGGCGTCTATTTAGACTTGCATCAATAGACGACTCGGCAGATAATGTAATTGAGCCAATGTCGACCTGAGTACTTGCTGCATGAACTTAAATACTTTTTTGTTCATTGGATTTTGCCAACACCTGACTTCTGGTACTTTGTGACGTAAGACGATTGGAATCAAGTGTACTAATTCCTTAAGTAACGAAGTTTACCACGTCACTCAGAGAAAAAATTAAGAAAATAGAGGGTGACGGGGATGCACACCGGAAAGAACGAAGAAGCTCATCGACAATCTGACTTAATTAGCCTGGAAAAGTCCTTTTTAGCACAAATCAAGCGATTTTTAGATCTAAATCATAAGATATAGCATCTAAATGACAATCAAAATGGGCATTTCAGCGGGGATAGGAGGGGGGAAAATCCCAACACTTCAAGTTGAAGTTCCGGAAGTAATTTGCTCGCTACTTTGGATCTCCCCGATGGAAAAGATATGCCTTGTACGCTGGCCCACGCCCACGAAACGCCAACAAAACTTACGACCGTTAGAACAATGACAGCTACCACGCCTTTTCTCATTCTTGAGACCTTTTGATTCAAATTTTTTGTGGCCTGTCTCCACGCAATTAGAACCGCTGATGAAGGTGGCTAAGCTCCACCGAAACTCGTAATTAATGAATCATAAAGAGTTCGGTTATATTGCTTACTACCATCATCTGGAAAAACTCCTAGCTTGTAATAAGGACTTCGTGGCTTATTGCATTCAAGACATTTCTTTTCACATTGATAAAGATTGACAACGTCATTGCAGAGCAACTTTATAGCCGTATTCTATTGTAAAGAGACTAATTGGTAAAATTGTGCACAGCACAATTATACCAATTAAGGCCAACGTCATTGCAGAGCAACTTTATAGCCGAATTCCGTTGTATAAAGACTACTGACAAGCCACACAGCAAATGGCCAACAGCAAGATGACGACACAATACTTTACAGGCCCCGAGGGCCCGCGCTGAACCCGCCACATACACCGCTGCACGCCACCACTATCGCACCATTCTGCGCGCCCCTGTTTATCTAAAGACTCATTCCTACGACCGATGGAGACGAAAACGTCAATTTCCAATCATCCCGTCTCTCCATCTCTAGAAGAAGGCAGCAAATAATGTGCCATAAGACACGCGACGGCGATGGTCGCAACTTGAGAGAAGGCCCTGCTCGACTGCTCAAACTAAACTTGCCGTCTTGTTTCTGCCCTGCTCGTAAAGGCCTTCCGTCAAGAGTCTCTGCTTGGTCCGAGTTGCGGTGGATGTATAGACGCTGGATGTGTAGCTTGCGATACGCCTTGCGAAGAGAGTGCCTCTACATGAACTACAAAGCACTGTTTTTAGAAATAGGAAACAAAACAAAGATTCATTAGAGATACAAAATACAAAGAGACAGCAAACAAACAAACAAAACAAAGATTTAAAAATGTTGGTGGGGTGCTTTTCAACGAGATCGAACGGTAGTTTAGCGACGGATTTATGGTCTAGCAAACCCTAAAGGAACTGTGCCAATCTTTCCCTGAGGAGGACGGACACTCTGTTTAAGCCTGTCAGCACCTTCGAAGGCCGCCGTGACCAACCTTGGAAACCGACCGTTACTATCTCTCTCGGAACCCCAAATCGAGTACACCCGAAGGCGCAAAGAAAAGCTGGGCCAATTTAATTAATCGCCGGCATTCCTCGGCGATGGGCCTTATTTGTATAGCACCGGCTTTGCCTCGGTGCTGGGACTGAGCCCTGGGCCAATTTGTAAAGCACCGGCTTCCACGGTGCTGGGCCAATTTGTATAGCACCGGCTTCCACGGTTCTGGGCCAATTTGTATAGCGCCGGCTTTCCTCGGCGCTGAAGTTGTTGCTCAATCAGCCATCACCATCAAATTCGGACAGGGGATCATGAATCGGTTGTTACTCACCTGTAATCATCGGTCATCGGTTGCAGTCGTTAGCGGCGGAGCCTGCTTCAAGGCGGTGGCGATGCTTGTGGGTGAACGTTGTTGGGAGGCGGCGGCAGTATAGCAAGCGGCCGGCGAGCGAAGAGCGGAGAATCGGCCGACATGGTGGTTTGGTAGTGAATGATGTTGACAGTTTTCGAAATGAAAAATTATGAGCTCTGCAAGCAGCGGCAAGTGGCTTGAGACAGCGATTTGCCATCCATGATTGAATGAATGGCTGTGAGAGCTCTTCATGATGCCGTCTGTCGGCATGATTGAATGAAAGCTCTGAGAGCTTTTGGTCGGCATGATTGAATTAACGGCAGAAGAGATGCGGTTCGGCATGATTGATTTTTTGTGAGTGATTTCGGTGGACAGTTCGAGTACCGAGTGATGTTGAAGTTTAAGTTGGTACGAGAAAAGAAGTCTTGGTCTTAACTTATCATGACATACTTAATTCTTAGCTGCTACTTATTACATGAGACGGATTAGATCGACACCCCTCGATATCGAATGGTCATAAAGTTTTAACACAGCCATTGATATGTTCTCGATTCATGGCAATCATCTCCAAGTGCTACTTCTCTACATCAGTACCATAAGTGACCTGTGAAGATGATTTCGACAGCTTTGAATGTATCATTTCTGCAGCTTTTTTGTATTTATTTATTGTATCTCGGGCCTGATCAAAATGACACAATAATTTTCCTCTGCAGCTTTGTAGAGTCGTTCTTCGTTACCGCTACTGCTACTGCGTATGAGAGAATTATTTTCACACCGTTCCATGGCTTGCCCGAGGGACAAGTGCAGGGCCTCCAATGCTCGAAGTTCATTCATCATTCCCTCTGCTTTAGTGGAAGATGGATGAAACTAACAACTGACAAAAATACCACGTTGCACAATGATGGATGGATGCAGCTGACTGACTTCTTTGTGGATGAATGCAGCTGGTGTGAGTCGTCGGTCTTCGTCTCTTTAGATTGAAATTGTGAATTCTGACAAATTTGCTGCGCCAATGATGTGTCGTCCGATTACCGTTCATTGATATGATGTCACAAATGAATCCACGTAGCAAGGATCAACCTTGCTTTTAGCAAGGAAATAACTAGCTTTTAGTATGCTGTTCGTAAGACAGCAAGGATTCACCTCACATGAGTGTGATGGCCAATTAAAGCATATAAAACTACAATATTGCGGCGTCAAGCTTCATCTAATGATCGATTCAAATTCAAGCACAGCATCCATCGGCAAGGCTGCCACCTGCTGCTCTTGTAATGTAAATATACTTATGTAGACTCATCAGTCAAAAAGACATTCAAATGACGTTCGGCTCTCAACTATATCCTGGCGGGATGAACCTGGCAGACGAAGAAGGGGGGGGGGCGGGGGCGGGGCTGTGATCAGGGCACATAACACATCACAGAAACCCGGCTGTGGTGTGGAGTGTGGATCGTTGCCACGGTTGTTGGTTTGTGTGCTAAACTCCTTCATAACTCGGTTTACCGTTGGTTCGGTGTTCGGTCTCTCTTGTTATCCTGAGCAGACGACCTGATGTTATCATTTTTGGTAGCACTGCAGCTGCAAGTGTTGTCAATAATTATTGTGCTCTTAGTTGGAAATTGAGCAAATCTGTATCCCTATTCGATCTCTACCAACGATGAGCGAGAGTGATGATGAATTGCTAGCGGAGGGATTATTGCAATGTTGCACATATGACTGGCTTTCAGAGGAATGCATACGCGAAATAATTGAGCGTCACGAATTGACACCTCATCATAATAATACAGTGAGCAGCT
>CM074132.1:3781437-3999239 GCA_037178625.1 Skeletonema tropicum | reverse complement strand
CGTTCTCGGCCAATACTTGGAGCAATAAGACGTATGGCGGCATATTTTCAACGTCATACATAGCGCAATCGATCAGTGAAGGTTTTATTGATCCGCCGCCATCGCCTGAGAAGCATCGGTAGCCGACATCAACATGATGAAATAATTGCGCACAGATGGGGATGCATTGATGTAATGTAGTATTATTACCCTTCAAAAGAAGATGCAGAGGAATAATGACAGAATCGTATTGCCGATAGTGTCAACTAAATAATAAGCAACTATGATAAATAATAATGCTAATTTAAAGGATTAATTCAAGTGAATTAATATGTATTTATTGTTGGACATGTAAATATTATTGCCTTGTGTGGCTTTAAATATCCGAGTGTATAGCGTAGTTATGAGAATAATAATAAATAGGGGGGCGTTAATTATTATTAGGAAGGCGCGGTTACTGCCAATATGGGTGTTATTAAACATGGGGGGTAATAAAAGAGGTGGTATGGGAGTGAGCGACGGAGCGAGAGATTTGATGTGTGAGCAGTCGCTGCTCTATTGATATTATGGAAATTAATACAATAGCTGCAGTGATGAAACTTGACGGATAGCTGCGCCATGACATAGCGCTTATGTCATTTATAAATTTATGCTACCGTACGGACGGGTTTGTTTGTTATGGCATCTTGTGTCTCTCTAGTGGAAGCGTCGGCCATGTCGATAGTTCGAGTTGAGGAGGTGTGGTCTGAGGTAGGAGAACCAGATTGGTCAAATTTGGTAAAAGAGCTAATACAGTGGAATAAAGCTAGTAGTAGCCTTTGGATTTATGAGTAGTCACGTTTGGCAATATGAGTAGTCCCGTTGGCAAGATGAGTCATTTGTAGCTCAAAATGCCAAAAAAAAGCAATTTGTTTAGGATGCCACCCAAATCCAACGCACGCAAGATAGAATCTTTAAATGGGGACAGCGATGCATCCAATTCCAATAATAGTCCGTCAACCAAGCGAACAAATAAGAAGCAACCACGTAAGAGATCGGGCGACACATCCACGAGTACAACGAACGAGCCATCATCGACATCAATTGTTAGGGCAAGGCACCTGAGAGCTCTACCCCTTGCCACTGCCACCACAGCTGCTGCTTCCACAGTTCCTCAGAGCGTGAAGAAGCCACGTAAAGCTGGCTTTAGAGAGCAGTTCCTTCAAGAGGTAAGACAAACATCAACATGTCGAAAACACGTCCTCGGCTCTGTACAACTCTGACACTCTTTTTCGCCCTGACGTAACGCAATAACAGCTCAGAGTAATGCTCGACAGAGAAAGCCAGAATGATGATGCCGCCGTCCATTGGTCTACTGGTGGTAACAGCTTCATCATCACTGATCAAACCCAATTTGAGGAGGTTGGTATTGTCGATCGATGATATATGATATTTTGATGTGCTTCTAACGAATTAATGTATGCGATACGACTCACCCATCACGATACTTCTATTTTGTATTTCGACAGGAAATCATTCCAAAATATTTTGGCAATCCAATAGTCTTTGCTAGCTTCCTCAGAAAGCTGCAGCGATGGGGCTTCGCCCGAGCACCAAGCATACGGAGTGGGCGTTATGAGTTCAGCTCACCGACGTTCAAGAGAATGGATTCTAGGAGTGCATCTTCCGCCGCCGCCGCTACTAATACTACTGCCAATGCAGTTGGAAATGATGGCGGAGGTGCTTCTACTTCATTTCCACAGCAGCAGCAGCAACATCGGCAGCAAGTCATGGCGCAACTCGACCAACACCCTATGCCTGTACTTAATCAGCTACCAAGACAGGCAAATGGGAGTGCCATTGCTGATATCATCTCAAACATTCAGCGTCAGCTTAGTACACAGCAACCCCCCACATCAAGCCAACCACCCGGCCCGAATCAAGTTACAATCCAAATGAATCTTGCTGACATAAACAACATCCTTCAAAACATTATTGGTAGTAATCAACATCAGCCAATAGCGAGTCAGAATTCATTGCCAAATCAACAACCCGTGCCCAACCTTGCAAGCCAGCTGAATAATGTCGCTGGAATTAATCATCTTCAGTCATTCCCGCAATGGCAACATCCAAACAACCCCACTATGAATCTGCTCAATGCTGCCCTTCAAAGTTTGGGTAGAGGCCTAACACCTCCAGCTCAAACGATGGGTCAATATCCCCCTTCTTCTGCCCAAAGCAACGCAGGGCATACCCTCATGAGTCGCGCTGGGATGTTGCCACAGTCCCCTCCCCCTAACACCGCACCGGTTGCGTCAGGAATGTCGACGGCAGCTTCCTCTCAACCCAATGATGTGTCTCCTGTTCTATTCTTTCTACAGATCCTGCAGCGATTCGTCGATGAAGAAGATGAGCGCAGGGTCCAGGTAGACACATTCCTAAATGCCATGTTGGTTATAATTGGTCGTGTCTCAGGCCAAGGCTTTCATAATAATAATGCCGCCCAGCCTCAGCCAGCAGGCGCACCGCCACTTTCTAGACAATCACTCGGATCAAATAATAATAATGTTGCTCAGCCAAATCAACTAGGTGCATCACATCCATCAAATAGTAGCTTGTGGGCCGCTCTAAGAGGTGATGCAACAGGGCAGCCTGGAGAAAATGCTCGTGCTCAAAATTATGGACCAGCCAAAGATAATAACAATGACAGCGAAGATGACATCGATGAATATAGTGAAGAAGAAGACGAGCACCTCTCTACAAAGAGAAGGAAGTCGTCTCCAGAAGATGAAGATCAATGGGATTCGGATGACGATGACGACAGCTGGAATGAACGACTCCGACCACGAAAGAAGTAGTAACCCCCTAATATATAACAGTTTGGTCGTCTCTAGGTCTCTAGAAGCCACTGCATTCATGTATTGAGCAAGAAACTTGACTGAAATATTGTGTTTGTACAGTCGGCAGTAAAAGACCGTACATTGTACCTAAGCAGGTCCAGATTATACTCGTGTAGATATCTAATCTGATTAATTTTGTATTTATTTATGACTCTGTACAAACATCACCTTTTTACCCTAACCCGACGGACGGATGGCGAGCTACAAGCTATGATTGCTCCAAATTCTCGCCATGTGTCAACTCAAATTCAGAACTCCTTCGAGGGAGGATGGAGGCGGAGGTCACTCACCTGATTAGTTTCAGTGTAGGAACTTAGTATAATATGTTGCCATCGGCAATGACGAATGCAGAAAATCAATGACGTTATTATGGCGTCAGCGTTCGGACAATTGTGTTTCTCCGTAGGTAGGAATAAGTAGTTCAAATAGCTCGATTTTTGTGGGACTACGATTAACTTCAAATAGCGGTTTTTTGCGGGAAGAGGGAGTAGTTATCAGCGTAGGAACTCAATATATTTGTGACGTTTGCGGAACCTGCTGACGTCACGCCGATGATCCTCCGCCCTGCTCGTGGGAGCTCTGAACTCGACAGATGGCGAGAATTTGGAGCAATCAACTCGCCATCAGTCGGTTGACGATGATAAAAAGCCCTCATACGAACAACACCACTACAATATTTCCGTTTACAAGCATTTTCTCCAGGCTGCGCTGTTGCATCACCTGCTAGCACCATCTGCTATTTGCTGCTATTTTACAGCATGTTCATATATGATGTGTGAAATAGTGCCACGTCCTCTATCTTGAAGTCGGTCGGTCGTTCTATATATTAGCTACAATACATCGGATTGCTTTCTAACCTAGTTTGCTTGAGTAATACTCTTAATACTGTGCAATTATTGGTCACGGTTTTGAGAGATGACTCCCTCCTAAATCCGCCTCTCAGTATGCCTTTCAGCCCAATACTGTTGGACCTACGATGTCATCCAAATCTAAAGCCCGCAAGAAGGGAGCTTCAGACAGCAATGATTCCAATAGTGTGTCATCTAAGCCTGATAGAAAAAAACAGCCACGTATACGTTGGGAAGACATATCCAGTAAGAACACAACAACAAAAGAACCATCATCGTCGTCAGCCACAGATTCAGTGGCAGCAAGACTCCCAGCATCCCTACCAGGATTACCAACTTTTGCTGCTGCAGCAGCAGCGGCTGCACCCAAAGACCCTCCTGCCAAGAAGAAGCCAAGGAGGGCTGGCTTCCGAGAGCAATTCCTGCAGCAGGTAGGAGTATCATTCAGAAATATATACCTCACGTTCTTGCCCCCATTCAGTTCACTCTAACTCCTATTTTCGCCTCTATGTAACGTAATATCAGCTCAGAGTAATGCTCGACAGAGAAAGCCAAAATAACAGTACTACCGTTCAATGGTCTGCGGATGGAAACAGCTTCATCATCATGGATCAGCTCGAGTTTGAGAAGGTTAGTATTCACTCTCGATGATGTTTTGATGTGCTTTTGCAACAACTTGATGCCCACATCCCAATATATCTTACTATCATGATTGCTTCCACCCTTCGCATTTTAACAGCACATCATTCCGACTTATTTTGACAACCCAATTATGCTCTCTAGCTTCCTAAGTAAGCTCTATCGTTGGGGCTTTAGACGACTATGAAATGGTGCGCGCGGCGATTTGTGACTGCATGTTGTGTATGGTGTGTAGTGCGGCGCGGGCCCTCGGGGCCTGTTTTTTTTTTGTGCAATGTACCCGTCTATAAATTTGCTCTGCAATGCTTGTTGTTGTAACATAAATGTGTCATGATGACAAAATTATTCTGTGGATTTCGTGTTGGATTTTTTTTTGCAATGTATCCGTCTATAAAGTTGCTCTGCAATGCTTGTTTAATAACATTCTTATAACAGAAACGTTTTATAGTACATACTCACTTACTTACTTAGAGCCGTTCCAAGCAAAATTGCATCGTAGATGCATAAGATTTTGATAGCAGCTAACAAAAAAGTGCAGCGCGCTGTCCGAGCACAACTGCATGCATGCATGTTTTTTCGTTCGACAGTCAGTATCTAACATCATAGCCGCTACTCTCATAGCCACCACGTTGCACAAACCCTACCAATAGTAATATCCAGTGAACTATATCGCAGACAACACCCTTTGCAACTATTCAGCCGCAGGGTTTTATTATTACAACTGTCTACACCGCATAAATAAATGACTAATACATGCTACATAAATGTCATTTCTGTCTATGATGTTGCTATTTTTATCCAGCCTATTGCAATATTATGGACAATAAATAGCCGACACTTCTTATATATAATAATGTTGATGAGTTGCGGTCTTTAGAGCCGCTCGATCCGCCGTCTACAGGCTTATTGTTGTGTTAGAGTGTCAAATTATTTATGCAATTTTGTGCACATCTTGTGTCCTTGGTATTTTGGAGGTGTGGGGGGGCTTTAATGGTCATTCCGAGCAACCAGAATCTCACTTCATATTATCATCGGCGATGGGTAGCGGAGGGGTAGTGCCTATAGATGTTTATCATCTTCGATGGGTGCAGGGAAGGTGGTTGTTTTCATTTCAAATCTCAATGAAGTGGATTGCAATGATATTATCTCCACCCCTACAGCAGCCGAAACGCCACACTGCTGCGAAAAAATCGCCATAATGTCGTTTAAGGGATGGGCCATCGATACCTTATGAAATATACTCATGGACTGAGATAGGCGGCCATACTAGGGGTGCCATTGTAGGCCATTGTGGTGGCATCTTTTTCTCTTTTTCTGCACGATCATCGATCATGCAAAAACCGAGTTGGCTTTTTGACGAAATAATTTACCGATCGCGTTTGACAGTACTTTATACCGATCGCGTTTTACATATTCTCAAATATATGACGTCACTTGTTCCTCTCCTAACTTCAACGTGTCAGCTTCTCTGCTGGCAGGAAGAACATGTCGCCATCCGTGACTTTTCCGCGCAGCCACTCATCGACTATCATGCTACGGAACACCACATGCAATTAGAAGAGTGCATAAATAATAATGAGTGGCTTGCGTATGACATTCCTCGCACGCAAATCAATATCTTAAATATGTGACCATTACGGACCGGCATAACCAAACCACGAACAAAATTGACCGTATAAAATATGCACACTTCAAGAGAGAAAGCGCAGCAACAGCAACCATCCTCTTCCGACGTGAACAGCAAGAGCGCTCGGAAGGGTGTTAGATGCTCATTTCTGTCTATTCGTCAAATAATTTACAAAGTCCAATGGCCGAAAGTGCGTGTAGGCGATCATATCATCCGCGAAATAGTAGAATTACAATCATCGCGCAATCCATGCTTCGAACACTCTACTGATCCACATACTCTTCTGAGGCTTGTTCTTTCCTCTTGCAATATGCGTGAACTAAAACATGTATTGTCTGAGCTAGGATGCGTAATGGATCTA
Source organism: Skeletonema tropicum (assembly GCA_037178625.1). Lineage (NCBI taxonomy): Eukaryota > Bacillariophyta > Thalassiosirophyceae > Thalassiosirales > Thalassiosiraceae > Skeletonema > Skeletonema tropicum. The sequence continues at coordinate 3,992,906 of CM074132.1, read as the reverse complement.
TATCGCACCAGACAGGAACAATTATCTATCGCTTACAATGTCATTTCCAATCGCAACGTTACCTGTAACGGTTCAAGCTCGGCTCAGTTCTACAAATCGGATGCAGAAAGCAAAGCTGGAATAATGAATTATGGCCGTTGTGTAAATAACAGTCATAACTTGCAGTCGTTGGCTGCTCCAGAGTGTTCCAGCATATTGTCTAATGGGTAAGTCCGAAAGTGTATTGTTAAGATGAGCTGAAATTGGAAGAAGCGTCTTATGTGATTCAGAATTTCATGTATAAGCGAAACGCTTAACACTGCGTAAAACATTACGTAGAGTGATCGTACGAACATAGAAAGGATCGCTCATTCATCTACATTTAAGTCGCTTTTTGCTGTGTGGTATTAACCTTCCATAGAGTTCATGCCAAAAATAAAATTGTGATGTATGCAAATTTATTTTAAACTTGAACTGGTATTGTTTCTCCCATATGAATGTCGTCATGTCAAAAACTAATCACTTATCCTTACTTATCCCTATTTTCATTTACTTCAGCAATGGCGGTGTGACAGCGGGCAACAAAAAAGATGTTGTCGACAACAACAAGAACGAGCATGATATACCTCTTCTGCAGACAAAGCAAGGCGATTGCATCTCTCCCGCTCATGTTAGATGCACTAACTTTGAGCAGGCAGAAGCATTTGATGCATCATGCAAATCATGGAGATCATGCGATAATAATAATGATTATGACGTTGTCGAGCAGGCGAGTTCTTTGTTAAAGTTAAAGCAATCATCAAAAAATTATGACATCGAACAGCAGTGCCCTAAAGAGAGCAATGGTAGTGCCGCAACTCCAGTGAATACTCATCATCCGTCTGAAACGGACATACCAGCGTCTACTCCTTCTGATGAGGAGTCAGCAGTTGACCCAACTAATCTTCCGGCGTTGCTGTATCATGCTGGGGAACAACCTGCTACTGTTCGCGCATATCGCCGCTGCTCAGAAGATCGCAGTCTTGTGGGCCGCCAAACCATTCGCGATCATTTATATGATTCTCCGTCTACCAGTAGACTTCCGCGCAGCTGTCTCGACCGCCTGTTTCATGAGTCTTCTGGTTCTACCGTGAAGGATTATCCGTGTCGTAATGCTACTTCGGTTGCTAGACTGTCAGGAGAACGTGATAATGATGGCACCAATATGGGTGTTGGTAATGTTGATAACGCCCCCTTGGAAGCAGACGATGCTGGTGTATTTCGTAGCAATAATGGCAATGCAGCTCGGCCAGTTGGAGTTGGAGAAATTCCACAGAACACAAAAGCGTCTGGAACTATTGGATCTATGTTGGGAGAGCTGTCGGAAAAGGGAATCCAACGGTGAGTGAATGTAGAAATGTATTCTTGAATTCGAAATATAGCATGGCACTGATCAATCATCCCTCTTTACACAAATTTGTAATCACTCCACTCCACCACTCCACTCAGCACGTGCCAATACCACCCTACACTCACATCTGCAACAAGGGATGCTGTACTGCCACGTTCATGCCCCTGCAAATTGCATTCGCAATCACAATACACCGCTGCCAGGGCATGGAGGCCGGGTTCGGCAAGGACGATCGATGGAATCGCATGGTGATAGATCCGTCAGATGAGCTCTGGGAGAGAAGCCAGTGCCTTGGGACAGGATACGTTGCTACCAGCAGGGGCAAAACACTTGGTTCCAAAAATGTTATGCACCCGACGGATAGTGCGATTTATTGGACAGGGCCGAGCGTGTCTGTAGAACGGTTACACAATTGCAAGACGAACCAAGATGGCCAACTCTGCAAACTCTTCAAGAAGCGGGACAAATGGGTCAAGTACCTTGACGGCAAGGCAGAAGAAACCAAGACAAGATACAACAAGAGAAAGCTCGACAAAATGACGAAAACGACTTACCAAAAGGCAGTGAGTGGTGCTTTAATAAAGAATAGAGAGGACCTGACAAACCGCATCACCGAAATCATAACCAACCCAAACAAAAAATGGAAAGAAGCGAAGAAAGAATACCAATTGCCACGCGATTATTTTGCCTAGTGGACGATACAATGCAATATTCACAACTTGCATGGAAAATAAATTTGTCTTCAAGACAAATTTATTTTCAATCGAGCATTATGACAAATTAACGACAATCAATAAAGGATACAACAAAGGGAGAATATTTCTCGTCAGAAACGGCTGACAGTACCGGTAGCACGGCTCAGATGCCAATTCAAGAGCAACATGGTTGGCAATCCCACTGTGTACCAGTTGCATTTCTTCGGCAAAAAGATGTTGTACACTTTAGACGTTTCCGTTGGTGTGCACGTGTGCCTGGAGACAGCGAACATTGATCCGAACTCTGGCCTGTACGTTGGAGCGATTGGGAAGGTGATTGACATCGTTTATGACGAGCAGCACTCCGTAGGACCAAACACAAATGGTGTTGAATCCCTCCCAAAGTATATAGTCGTTGATTTCCCATACTTCAAACCGCGGCAAGGCATTGAACCCTGGGACAAAAAGAATCCAACGGTGAGTGAATGTAGAAATGTATTCTTGAATTCGAAATATAGCATGGCACTGATCAATCATCCCTCTTTACACAAATTTGCAATCACTCCACTCCACCACTCCACTCAGCACGTGCCAATACCACCCTACACTCACATCTGCAACAAGGGATGCTGTACTGCCACGTTCATGCCCCTGCAAATTGCATTCGCAATCACAATACACCGCTGCCAGGGCATGGAGGCCGGGTTCGGCAAGGACGATCGATGGAATCGCATGGTGATAGATCCGTCAGATGAGCTCTGGGAGAGAAGCCAGTGCCTTGGGACAGGATACGTTGCTACCAGCAGGGGCAAAACACTTGGTTCCAAAAATGTTATGCACCCGACGGATAGTGCGATTTATTGGACAGGGCCGAGCGTGTCTGTAGAACGGTTACACAATTGCAAGACGAACCAAGATGGCCAACTCTGCAAACTCTTCAAGAAGCGGGACAAATGGGTCAAGTACCTTGACGGCAAGGCAGAAGAAACCAAGACAAGATACAACAAAAGAAAGCTTGATGAAATGACGAAAACAACTTATCAAAAGGCAGTGAGTGGTACTTTAATAAAGAATAGAGAGGACCTGACGAACCGCATCACCGAAATCATAACCAGCCCAAACAAAAAATGGAAAGAAACGAAGAAAGAATACCAATTGCCACGCGATTATTTTGCCTAGTGGACGATACAATGCGATATTCACAACTTGCATGGAAAATAAATTTGTCTTCAAGACAAATTTATTATCAATCGCGGCAACATGACAAATTAACGACAATCAATAAAGGATACAACAAAGGGAGAATATTTCTCGTGATGAAGAAACATGTCACCTATAATGACAATATACCTGCATTTCTTTCTGCGAATGACGGTATCCTCGACAGATATAGCCAATCAATTTCTGTAAAAAGCGCATTTAAGCCAGGTACTTCTCGCTTTCTACGTAGGAACAAGTACAAATTCTACAGCGGTATGGGTCTACAGAGCCTCTACGTGTCCCCCAGGTAAACCTTCTCACTAAATAGCTACTATACTGATTCCTACCAAGATCCCTGTAGAAAAAAGTTTGGAAAAAAATGGAGAATTTGTGACCATAAGGGGTTGGGCACCTCCCGGCCCCGTTATCGACACTTCACTGCGCTTGTTTCGACCCGGGGCCCCGAGGGCCGATCAAATGAACGGATCGACTTTGACGAGTTTTGTTTACCAACTTTCAAAAGACTGGGTGTTAACAGTGCACCCGCCTCCGCCGCTGCCAGGGGAGGTAATTCTATTCAGGTCCAGCAGCAGCAAATCCAGCAGGTCATGGATCGAATGAACAACCGCCCTGCACCTACTCAGTCAAACCTATCACATTCAATTGCTGATCTCATTTCAAACATTCAGCGTCAGCGCAGTTGTCAGCAACCCTCTATGTCAAGCCAACAACCCGTCATGAATCAAAATGTTGATGCAAATAGTTATCTTCAGTCATTTCAGCAGTGGCATCATTCAAATCCCACAATGAACACTCTCAATACCAACAGTAGTAGTCACTTGGCTGGACGACGTCAAATTGCGGATTATTTCTCATCTTTAACCCAAAATTTGAGTCGAGCCTTAATGTCTCAACCCAATAATATCGCGGTTCTTCACCCACTAGTACTTGTGATGCAGCGAGTAGTGGAAGAAGAGCTACAGCACAGGAACCGAGTAGATCATATCCTAAATACCATGCTGTCAATGCTGGGACAAATTATCTCAGATCGAGGCGGCTTGCCCAATGATAATATTGGTCAGAGTCAGCAAGGCATGATACCGCCATTGATGCAATCACTTGTATCAAATAATAATTACCGAGTAGGCGCATTGCCTCCATCCATCTCTAACCAGAATGATCAAGCAGATTCAATCGCTGCTATTCTTCAGGCCACTGGTTGGGGCGCATCAACTCCGTCATCTGGTGGTATTCAGGCAGATCTGATCGCTGCCATTTTGCAGTACGCTCGGACAAGTGAGCAAACAGTGCCAGCAGCCCCCGCACGAAACAACCTGGACAATGAAGATAATGGAGATGACGACGACGACGAAAATGGTGGAGTAGACGGGCATCTATCTCCAAGGAATGGGGAATCCCCAGATGATGATGACCAGTGCTATGATGCAGATGACGACAGCGGGGAGAAAAAAATCCGTTCACAGAACACGGCACGAAAGAAGTCGTCTCGGAAATAATGGCAGGAACTTTGCAAGGCTCGCTCATGCGTAAAGTAATCGCACTAGGAATTTCTTCAGTGATGCCCTTATTTATTTTGTTGAAATAATCTTGATCATTGTTTATTTGTAGAAGATGATCGTGGTCGCGCTCGACTTGAGAGGAGCTTGGACGGGGTGAGTTCTGCATGGTTAGTTCCTAGTACCTGCTTCATATTGAAGTTGTCATGTCGCATCGCCTTTCACTTTGATCAAGGGAAAGAGGTTCCTTATTAATTCGCTATATATTGGACTAACAAGTAAGTAGTAGTACGCAGGTAACATTACCCACTTACAATATTGTGTGACACTCATTTCACAATCTACACTGCAACTCATACTTAACTTGGCAAGCCATTAAGCTTGATCCTTCTTTGCCATTCCAGCCATCAGCATACCTACTCTCTCCCCCAACAACACTTCATAATCGCATTTCTCATAGAAAGAGATGTTCGGCCCAAATTCGAGGTAGCAATCATGCTTCGTTTCACTGGGCGTAATTAGGCACAACATCCAAAAGAAGGTCGTGGTATAGGTGGATAGTTCAATATGCCATGGACAATCATTAATCATTACAAGCAGCCCAAGCAGCCAAAGATGCTCCAAATACATTGTGTGTATGTATTGAGTGAAACGTATGTGTATTATACTGTGTATCACACATAGCATGGCCAAAGTAGAGGCGAATCGAGCGTAATATGATGATTTTATGCATTTAATGATGAGTAATCACTTCAGACCCGGGCCTCCGATTTGAGAATTTCATTTCAGACCTGTGCTTATCCACCGAGTCTATTTGCTCCTTCTTCTGCAATGACATAGTCTTCCTTTCATTTTGAAGTAGCTGATTCGTAATCAAGCGCCCAGATGGTGACAGCTATGGTATCGATGGCTTGTTTGTGGAGTTGGTAGCTCCAGAAGAGATCCAAGCTTTCATCTTTCTTCTTCATCTTTTGTTCTCACTATAAGATCCAACTTTTAATTTCTTCATGAATTGGCGAATGTATTACTTCTAAATTATTTCTCTCGAGTTGCTCATTCGTAACGCTACACGCTACTTAGTTGTTGCCTATGATTGCCTGATGTTCATGAGATATTAAGTATGTGTGGAGACGATCCTTTTTTGAATTTTTGAGCCCTTTCTCTTCTTTTGAGACGTCATCTGAACTAAGTCAAGGGAATTAGATCACCCAATCTACGTAGGAACTAATTCAAGCCTACGGTGAAAACCGGATATTTTTTCCGGAGAAAAGGTAGGGCTGACCGTTTAGATTTCACCGAAGAAGAAGTCCCTCGTCACGTTGGCAGCTGGATCATCATCTATCTCCCTGCAATTGTTGTATTATCATCTGTTATGACGAAGACACAGACTGTGCATTGTGGTGCAGCTATGTCCCCCAATATATTATAATCAAGTTCATTGTAACACTACTGCACTACACCCCTTCAATGCCCATAAGACAGAAGTGGTTTTGCAATTACTGCTCGATCGACACAGCATTCAAAAAATACATAACATTTGCACATTTGCACATTTACAACATCCCGACACGCTAACGAAGGCTCTCTAGAGCAGTAGATTGATGCATAATGCCACCCAAAAAATCCAAATCACGAAAGAGTAAGAAGGAAGTTCAAGATGCAGAGAACGCGAACTCCGAATCCAATCCAACAAATAACAACCAGTCACGTAGGAGATCAGGTGACATATCGACGAGTACAACAAACGAGCCATCATCGGCATCAGCCACGGCGGCAACATCAATAGCAGAGGCAAGGCACCCGACATCTCTTTCAGAGACACTACCCGTTGCCACTGCCGCAACATCTGCTGCTCCCAAAGTCCCTCTAAGCGGGAAGAAGCCACATAAAGCTGGTTTCAAAGAGCAATTCCTTCAAAAGGTAAGACAAACATCAATATGTTGAAAACGCGTCCTTGCCTCATATCAATTGAACTTTGACACTCACTCCTTGGTGTAACGCTAACAACAGCTCAGAGTAATGCTCGACAGAGAAAGCCAGAATGATGATGCCGCCGTCCATTGGTCTAAAGATGGTAACAGCTTCATCGTCTCTGATCAAACCCAATTTGAGGAGGTTGGTATTGTCAATCGATGATGTATAAACAGGGGCGCGCAGAATGGTGCAATAGTGGTGGCGTGCAGCGGTGTATGTGGCGGGTTCAGCGCGGGCCCTCGGGGCCTGTAAAGTATTGTGTCGTCATCTTGCTGTTGGCCATTTGCTGTGTGGCTTGTCAGTAGTCTTTATACAACGGAATTCGGCTATAAAGTTGCTCTGCAATGACGTTGGCCTTAATTGGTATAATTGTGCTGTGCACAATTTTACCAATTAGTCTCTTTACAATAGAATACGGCTATAAAGTTGCTCTGCAATGACGTTGTCAATCTTTATCAATGTGAAAAGAAATGTCTTGAATGCAATAAGCCACGAAGTCCTTATTACAAGCTAGGAGTTTTTCCAGATGATGGTAGTAAGCAATATAACCGAACTCTTTATGATTCATTAATTACGAGTTTCGGTGGAGCTTAGCCACCTTCATCAGCGGTTCTAATTGCGTGGAGACAGGCCACAAAAAATTTGAATCAAAAGGTCTCAAGAATGAGAAAAGGCGTGGTAGCTGTCATTGTTCTAACGGTCGTAAGTTTTGTTGGCGTTTCGTGGGCGTGGGCCAGCGTACAAGGCATATCTTTTCCATCGGGGAGATCCAAAGTAGCGTAGCTACGTGCTTTGCTCTGAATTACTTCCGGAACTTCAACTTGAAGTGTTGGGATTTTCCCCCCTCCCATCCCCGCTGAAATGCCCATTTTGATTGTCATTTAGATGCTATATCTTATGATTTAGATCTAAAAATCGCTTGATTTGTGCTAAAAAGGACTTTTCCAGGCTAATTAAGTCAGATTGTCGATGAGCTTCTTCGTTCTTTCCGGTGTGCATCCCCGTCACCCTCTATTTTCTTAATTTTTTCTCTGAGTGACGTGGTAAACTTCGTTACTTAAGGAATTAGTACACTTGATTCCAATCGTCTTACGTCACAAAGTACCAGAAGTCAGGTGTTGGCAAAATCCAATGAACAAAAAAGTATTTAAGTTCATGCAGCAAGTACTCAGGTCGACATTGGCTCAATTACATTATCTGCCGAGTCGTCTATTGATGCAAGTCTAAATAGACGCCGACGTTGGTTGCCGACGTGTTTGCATTTGAATAACTGCCGATCTTTGGCCACGTACTGATCAATACGTCAGTTCTTAACTCCACGTCGACGTCTTGTGTTGAGCTGAATCTTTTTGTCGACGTGTTGTCGATGTGTTGAACCACAAGATCTTGTGTTGCCGACGTAGCTTACGAAGGAACTCGTTTACTTCATGACGTGGTTGGTTATTGATTGCATTGTTCTCTGCTGATTATTGCGCTGGTGCGTTGGCGGCGGTTATGTAGTAGGCAGTTTGTACGTTGTCGAGCCGTTCAACAGCTCTCATAAATTATGCATTGCATCATTTACATCATCACATTTCTACATTGTCCGAATAAATAATGAAGTTTGGCAACACAAATCCAGTTATATCCACCGTTGGTAGTAATGGTAAGGGCTTCCGTGCCGTGCGGAATCGGAGCAATGTCGATGCACGTCTTACTTCGTCAGGGGTCAAGACTGCCGCTAAACCGTCGGCTCCTGTCATTGCATTGAGCGTAACAGACATCAATTGGCGTTTGGTGCGTACCGACGATCGTATCTTCTTGCTGCTAGCGTCTGTTGCATTAGGCGATGGGTTTGACGTTGCCAAGTTGGAGAAGGAACAACTGCTCTTTTCTGCTCTTTCCGTCTTTGAAGTCGGGTCAATCAAGTACATCCTGAATGAACTGTCTGAACATTACCCGAATGTCCCAGTTGGTAAGACTGATTCTACTGACAAAGATGATCTGGTGTCTGCAGCGGTCAACTTCTTAATGTTTGCCGCTATTGCTCAGAAAGGAGGTACAAGCCAAGCGCCGTACACTTCAAATTGTGAGCATTTTTGGTAAGAGAGAAGGTTAACCTTCGTGTGGTTCAATGATTTTGGTATTTTTGTTCATTGTACCGTTTTACAAATTCTGTCTTTCCTTTTTACTTACAAGTTTTTTTTTCAACCTTCAACTTCACACCAGTGATGAGAACGGGAAACTTGTACTTGAAGACAAAACTCATTCGGGCTCCCGTGATCAGCCTGTTCAAGATGATGATGAACCGGATTTGTCCGAGAAAGGTGCTGTCACGAAAAAGTCTAAACCGGTACCTGTCGGAGAGAAGGCCTCTCCTGATTCAACTATCATGTGAGTTTATTTTGTGTGCATGTGCACTGCCGCACTAAGTATCGCTTGCTTATTGAATCATTTTAGTATAATCGATCACTGAACAATTTTACCTAATAAACAAATGCAACTGCCTACGTAGACATGCTGATCAAAACACACGAACGACTGAAAGTACCAATAGCTAGGCTCAGGTGTCAATTCAGCAGCAGGATGGCGGGCAATAACACAGCATACCAGTTGCACTTTTACGGCAGGAGGCTATTCTACACCTTTGATGTGTGCGTAGGTGCACATGTTTGCTTGGAGTCAGCCAACATCGATCCCAACTCAGGATTGTACGTCTCAGCTATTGGGGTAGTAGTCGAGATCGTTTACGATAAGGATCGCTCCGTTGGACCAAACGGTAAAGGTGAGGTTAGCCTACCGAAGTACATTGTTGTGGATTTCCCTACATACAAACCACCACCAGGCGAGGACCCATGGGACAAGAACAACCCAACGGTGAGTAAAAGTTGACACACGAAAGACACAAGACAATTGCCACTCTCTGCGAAAACACTACTAACTCATTTCATACTGATACAAATGCATCCTACCCCAACTTATTGCGCACAGCACGTGCCAATCCCACCCTACGAGCAGATTTGCAACAGGGGATGCTGCACCGCATTATTCATGCCATTGCAAATTGCCTACGCCATCACCATCCACCGCTGTCAAGGACTCGAAGCTGGATTCGACAAAGGAGACCGCTGGAACCGCATGATAATAGATCCAGCAGATGAGTTGTGGGAGATTAGCAAGTTTCTTGGAACAATGTACGTGGCTACCAGCAGAGGCAAAACACTTGGCTCCAAAGATCAAGCATACCCGTCGGACAGTGCCATATACTGGACCGGAAGCAACATTTCAACGAACCGATTAAAAAATTGCAAGAGAAAGCAAAATGGCCAGTTCTGCGAATCGTACAAGAAGCGAGCAAATTGGGTGAAATACTTGGAGGGGAAGGCAGAAGAGTCGAAGACGAGGTATAGCAAGAGAAAGTTAGAGGAAATCACAAAAACATCATACGCAGCAGCAATCAAGGGCGATTTCATCAAAGACAGGACAGACCTGACAACCAGGATTACTGACATCATAACCCGAACAAGAAGTGGAAAGAAGCGAAGAAGGATCATGAAATCCCAAGTGATTACTTCGCAGGATCTTCATCTGGTGATTAGTAAAATTGATCACTGCACAGTTTTACAAAACAGACACTTTCTCACCACAAAGAATACAACAACTCAATTAAGCGTCTGCATCTGGTGATCAGTAAAACATCTGCAAGCGCACGATTCGATATATCAAGCACAGTTTTACAAAAAGACATTTTCTCGCGACGAAGAAAGACAAAAACTAAATCGACTAACGCCCGTGTAAAACCTGTATTTCTTTCTCGTACAGACCGATATAGATGCTCAAAAAGCGCATCTAGTACAGTCAATTTCTCGCTTTCAACAGGTACTTCTTGCTTTCTACATAGGAACACATACAGATCCTACGCCGGTAGTCTCTACCGAGGACTCTACGTGTCCCTAAAGTAAACCTTCTCACTAAAAAACACATGTACTGATTCCTACCTATAACTCTGTAGAATAATGGGGGTGAAAAATAATGAATTTTCCCACCTGTAATAGAAGGGCACCTGCGGCCCCCTATTACGCTGCTCTGCACTCCATGAACGGGGGCCCCGAGGGCCGAATGATATTTTGATGTGCCTCTAACGAATCGACGATGTATGCCAATTTGACTAACCCATAACTAACGATGACTGCTTCTTCTTTTGCACATCAACAGGAAATCATCCCAAAATATTTTGGTAATTCAATAGTCTTTGCTAGCTTCCTCAGAAAGCTGCAGCGATGGGGCTTCGTTCGATTATCAAGCATACGTAGTGGGCGCTATGAGTTTAGCTCACCGACGTTCAAGAGAATGGATTCTGAGAGTACACCTGCCGCTGCCTACCGGCGATGCTGCTACTACTGCCAATACATTTGGTAATGATGGCGGAGGCGCTTCTATTCCGTTACCGCTGCAGCAGCAGCAGCAGCAAGTCACGGCGCAACCCAACCAACAGCTCACCATGCCTGTACATGATCAGCTACCAAGACAGGCAGCTGCAAGTAGTGCCATTGCTGATCTCATCTCAAACATTCAGAGTAGTAGGACACAGCAACCCTCCACATCAAGCCAACAGCCTGGCCCGAATCAACATACAAACCAAACGAATCTTGCTGACATAAACAACATCCTTCAAAACATTATTGGTAGTAATCAACATCAGCCAATAGCGAGTCAGAATTCATTGCCAAATCAACAACCCGTGCCCACCCCTGCAAGCCAGATGAATAATGTAGCTGGAATTAATCATCTTCAGTCATTCCCGCAATGGCAACATCCAAACAACTCCACCATGAATCTGCTCAATGCTGCCCTTCAAAGTTTGGGTAGAGGTCCAACGCCTCCAGCTCAAGCGATGGGTCAATATCCCCCTCCTTCTGCCCAAAGCAACACGGGGCATACCCTCATGAGTCTCGCTGGGATGTTGCCACAGTCCCCTCCCCCTAACACCACGCCGGTTGCGTCTCAGTCCAACAACATGGAACCTCTTCTATTATTAATGCTGGCGTTGAAGAAATTCGTCGAAGAAGAACATCAGCGTAGGTCCCAAGCAGACGCGTTACACGAAGGAATTATTGGAACTATTGGGCACATTGTGGGCCAAAATAATGTTTTCGCAGAAGCAGGCAGACAAACATTTGGACGTGCCGGGGAAATAAATATGCATCAAAGAAATCCAACTGGTATGACTGTACGTGTACCAAATAACAGCAATACGCAGCCTAATCAAGAAGGCGCACCGCCTCCAGTGGCTGTTGATAATAATATTCCAGCAGATTCCATCACCGCAATTCTGCAGCCCGCTCCGAGAGGTTATGCACCGGGGCAGCCTGATGAAAATGCCCGTGCTCAAAATAATGACCCGGTCTTTAATACCGGCAGTGCAGACGACAACGACGAAGGTAAAGACGGCGAACCACTCTCTCCAAGGAATCGGAAGTCTTCGGACAGTTATGAAGCGGATGATGTTAACCGGGATAAGAGACTCCGGAAACGGAAGAAGTCGCACACCAAATAATAATTGAAGGCCTCTTCAAGGTCAACTGTAGGTCATCGCATATTCCACTTAATATTCGTCTAGTTCTTCTGCCCTTCTCCTTCGTTTAGTTGTGTTGTAGAGAGTTATTATAGTGGTAGGGAACAGCCGTAGAGACATCATCGTGAGAGGGATAGCGAGCGTTGAAGAGGGATAGCGAGCGTGATGTGAGGTTGATGGCTGAAAGGTGCCGCCTTCTGTCAGGTTCAAGTGTCGCATCGCCTTCATTTTGCATATGTAGTGATCAGGGGAAAGGGAAAATGTCTGCCTTACATTGTAAGTAAAGTAGTTGCAGTATCCTTTATCGTACAAAATACAGTGACGACGGCACCGAGTACAAAAGCTGCCAGCCCAGTCTCTTCCGCGAATTATATTGCGGCCGTCGTCGTCTCGTCTACTCATCGAAGACCTCAAAAACTATGTATTGTAACTTCAAGTAAGGAACAACGAACAAGAACTGCTCATCAAAGTCAAAGTTTGAAAGGACAAGTCAGGGGGTTGGGATTGGGATTGGCTCATCCAAATCTGTTGACGTGCAGTGGCCTTATTGTGCATTATTCATATCCTTCTTGTTGCAAACATTCAGATCGAAGTTTCGTTAGCACTCCAGCCATGCTCAGAATGCAATGTAGCAATACAGTCTTTTTGAACCGGTGTTATTTTGACTTTCAGGTCAAAACTCTCTCGATCGATTTGCAAGGAAGAGAAGCAATAAGTATTCAAATGATTTGACAAGGGCAGATGTGCACCTTGAGGCCATAATTTGGGATCAATATATCTTTAGGAAACAGACAAAAGTGATAACTTAATTGTTGATGCGATGCACAAAAGATATTCGAGAATGAGCAATTTTTACAGCAAGTATATAATATGCCAGAAGATCTTCAGCAATGATTGGTAAACACCCTAGCTGTACTGATGATACTGACTGCCTATCTCCTATCTTGCCGCAGCATAGCTATCTAGTGGTCTTCTCCCCAGCTTCAGCATATCGTCAACATCGATTCCATTGCCACTGCCATCACTTCATGCTCACATTTCGTCAGCCTCATTGGAGATTCACTCCTCCCTCGTCTTGATATCATACGGCATTGGATCCGAGAGGAAGAATAGCGGCGACTTTCGGCACAACGTCGGACATGATTGTTGACAAGAGGTAGATGCTAGCTATGCCACAGATGGTCACGGTAACCGCACGGGAGACAGCTCGTTTTGCACAGGCAACTGCCTCCTGTTTCAGGTATTGGATGTACTCTCTGTCCATGATGCCCATGACTGAAGTGGAAGTAGATATCGATTTACGCTAAACGAAGTATGATAAAGTTGTTGATGTATAGCAAGCTGGATAATGTTGTTATATTGTGATGCTCAATGACTTATGCATCTAAAACGGCACTCGAGTTTACCCGAAGCCCATGCCCAAGAAGTACTTTTAAATAATGATTGTATCCATTCACTAGAATCATTTCTCAAAAAAGTAATCATCTGCACATGAAGAACTCTCAACACTCCTATTGATTGATGCATAATGCTGCCCAAATCCACCGCACACAAGATAAAAGACTCAAATAGAGACAGCGATGCATCCAATTCCCATAACAGTGGATCAACCAAGCCAACAAATAACAAGCAGTCACGACCACAACGACGAGTACAACAAACGAACCATCATCGGCATCACCATCAACTGTAGGAACAAGACACCCCAGAACTCTCCTTGTTGCCACTGCCGCAACATCTGCTGCTCCTACAGTCCCTCTGACCGGGGGGAAGAAGCCACGTAAAGCTGGCTTCAGAGATGATATAACAGAAATTTTAAAGTCTGAAGCCATTCCTACAAAAGTTAAGTCAATCATCAACATGTTCAAAACACTCCCTCAGTTATGTCCAACTCTGACGCTCATTTTTCGCCCTGACGTAACGCAATAACAGCTCAGAGTAATGCTCGACAGAGAAAGCCAGAATGATGATGCCGCCGTCCATTGGTCTACTGGTGGTAACAGCTTCATCGTCTCTGATCAAACCCAATTTGAGGAGGTTGGTATTATCAATCGATAATATTTTGATGTGCCTCTAACGAGTCGACGATGTATGCCAGTATGACTAACCCATAACTAACGATGACTGCTTCTACTTTGTATTTCGACAGGAAATCATTCCAAAATATTTTGTTAATTCAATAGTCTTTGCTAGCTTCCTCAGAAAGCTGCAGCGATGGGGCTTCGCTCGATTATCAAGCATACGTAGTGGGCGTTATGAGTTCAGCTCACCGACTTTCAAGAGAATGGATTCTAGGAGTGCATCTTCCGCCGCCGCCGCTACTAATACTACTGCCAATGCAATTGGGAATGATGGCGGAGGTGCTTCTATTCTGTTTCCACAGCAGCAGCAAGTCATGGCGGCGCAACAACAAGTGATGGCGCAACTCAACCAACATCCCTCACGCCTGTTCCTAATCAGCTACCAAGACAGGCAGCTGCAAGTAGTGCCATTGCTGATCTTACCTCAAACATTCAGCGTAGCACACAGCAACCCTCCACATCAGACCAACCACCTGGCCCGAATCAAGTTACAAACCAAATGAATATTGCTGATGTAAACAGCATCCTTCAAAACATTATTGGTAGTAATCAACATCAGCCAATAGCGAGTCAGAATTCATTGCCAAATCAACAGCCCGTGTGCCCCCCTACTTATCCAAAGGCCTACGAGTTCGATTGTTCAATTCAATTCGCCATCTGTCACTTCAGCGCCGCTCCTAGAGAGCTCCTACAAGCGTGCACGCAGGATGGATAAGTAAATTCTTAGTAGATGTGGATGATGGACGATGGACGGGCGGAGCGAGGTCGGTCAGAGGTCAACTCACCTGATTAATTTTACTGTAGGAACTCTACTTATTTGTTGCAATCGGCGATGACGATTGCAGATAATCAATGACGATCCTTGGCATTCGTCATATCATGCGTCCTTGGCACAAGAATGACGACAGTGACCTACGACTACATAGAGACAGTTTGCTTAGGGTTATCCCAAGGTCCAATAGATAGGGCAGGTGTGACTCAAATTTTGGCGGGAAATCTCCATCGCGACGTTCACGTGGTCAAACTCAGATGCGAAAGTCAGTGCCGGGCCGAATAGGACGATAGCAGCAACACGGCTAGCTGAGTCACTGCAACCATGTCGACGTTGCCGCCGTAGCGATTTATCGGCTGTTAGGTGGCTGATGGTTACTATGGATTATTATTTATGTAACGAAGTCCTCGCTGCTGCCAAAAAACTCGAGGGAAGGCAGCATGGAGGCAATTTATGACAGGTGACGTCCGGCGGCGCCGGCCTCTGAATAGTGCTTATTGAACGTCCCACGATCCAAGCACAAATACATCGACATAACAATCCATAGTAACGATCAGCCACAGATCGGCCCATATTATAGCTAATAACTTGGTCTATTCCAGCGGCGGCAACGCCGACACGGATTGCCTTGCTTCGAGCGGTGAGTGAAATTCGATCAGTGCAATGACCGACGGGGCAACTGAGACTCATTGATAGGGGGCTGAAAGTCGTATCGGCACTGGTACTTCGGGAAAATTGTGTGTGTTTTCTTTATACCTTATTTTTTCACCCTTATACTTAGGTTATCCTCTGTAATGACCCTCGCTCGAAAGAGAAGCGGACACTTTTATTACCGGATAACCTTATATTACAGAGACAGATTTACAGGTCATCTTTTGTGGGACAGCTGCTTTTACTGAACCTCAGTACAGAGCCGCTGATCGTGCGGCTTCGTTGGTAGGTACTCCCAGCTACAATACACACTCTTGTTCTTACGTGTTCAAGTGAATGAGGTACCTAGAACATGGCTGGTAGAACCCTCTTCTCTCTCAGCTACATAACAATCTCGGGCGGCGGCCATTGATAATGTTACATTTATTGCGAAGGACTACATCATAGGAGGAGACTGACAATATTGACTTGAATATCTATCTGTGCATCGACAATGATGTTGCCGCTGCCGCCGCCTACGACCGAGCCTGCGGTCACCGCAAAAGACGCCGCCGCTGAAGATGAAAGGGCCTCAGCAACGGCGTTGTTCTTCACACCCTCTCTGGTCGATGCGAAGCAGCCCATCGCCGAGAAGAGTGGCAGTCAACTGAATGAAACAGGCGTCAATACATCATCGTCATCAGACGATGTGAAAAGTACGCAGTCCCGGAGGCATGCTCCTAACCATCAAGCCGATGTTGTAGAAGGAGATGCTTTGGCCCGACCACCGGATCTGCCCGCAAGAACTTCTCCCACCACTGGTCCTCGAAGACGCCGTATTATATATCAGGGAGATGATAATGGCAAATCAGCAACAATTCGTAGAAGTTCCTCTACCCAGTTTTCAGAGTCCAAATTAAATACAAAATTAATCGACTCATCAGGGAGTAAAACTAGTGGTAGTACTGAACGATGTCAGCGAAAGAAGGAATCAGCGGGTAAGACGGCGACACAAAAGTCTGTCTTGATGAGCAAGATGGCATTCTTCATGTTCTTGGTTACAGTTGCGGCTGTTGCGGGAGGTAAGGTTGTGTATGTCATTATTTGTATGTATTGTAGAGATTCGATTTGTCACTAACTAAGCACTTCTGTGCATGTTTTGTCGTTTTCTTGACAGGTTTGCTATACACCTTACTTCGAAGAACGGAAGAGTCGTTTGCCAAAAGTCAATTCCAATCGATTGCCCGTCGTGCCTTGACAGATTGTGAGGGTGTTGTAACACGTAAGCGGTTGTCAATGGAAAGCATGGCAGCTGTAATGAGTCAAACATTTCATAACGCCTCAGAGTGGCCTTTCGTGATAGTGAAGGGATATGAAACAATTGTTGACGTGTTAAGCCGATCGGGTAGTCATGATAATATGGGCTTCGCTCCCATCGTTCAAACCGGAGAGGAACAATCAAATTGGGAAGACTTTGCATATGACTACTTTGATACTCGTATATCGAATCATGGTTGGCCAAATACGACGGGGATGAACAAGTTTGGGAAAGGCATATGGCGAATGAAGAAGACTGAGAATGGTACTGTGCGTGTTCCTGATAATGACAAGGTTACATTGGAACGGGGGATACTTACCCCGATCATACAATGTTGTGTGGACAACCCGGGAGATCCGATCTTACTCTTTAATCTGTATTCCGAAAGGGTGAGGCGAGAGACTATGAATGGGATAATTGAATGTTCGAAGACGATGCGCCAATCGATCGGCCAAGCTCAAGAAAACCTGCATGAAAGTTGCTGGGCAATGACCGAATTCGTTCGAATTATAAGATTCAATCAGGTCCAAGCTTCATCATCGATTATGTTTGCACCCATCTATCCAGCAGATGCTCCTTGGGAAGTATCTGGGTTTATACTTTCGCCATTGGTTTGGTATGAGATCTTTGAGAACGTGTTCTCGGAGGTTATTCAAGGCGTTCATTGCGTATTGACACATCATCAGTATCTAGAAGGACCCAACCACGAGGAGTTCACTTTCACAATACGAAATGGCCGTGTGGAATCAATAATGAAGGGTGACTTGCATGATTCAAAGTACGATAGTCTCCAGGCTAGTGGAAACTTGACACCACATCAGCATCAGGCGCCATCAGGAGGGTATTCCCTGACTATCTATCCAACGGATGAATTCATTGATGCATATGCCACAAACAACCCAAGAAATGCCACGATCGCTGCCCTATCTGTAATTCTGCTGATTACGATCCTATTCTTCTTCTACGACTTCTTCGTGCGTCGAGAATTTCACGAACGTACTCAAGTGTTGGAGGCGAAGCGCACTTTTATTCGGTACGTATCACATGAGGTCAGAACGCCACTCAATGCTGTCTTAATGGGGCTGAATATCATACAAAACGAGGAGACGAATACTGAGCGGAGCCATCTCATCCAGGAAATACAAAACTCAGCAAACTCTGCGGTTGACGTTTTGAATGAGGTACTTCAGTATGATAAGATTGAAAGTAAGACACTAGATCTAGAGATGACTATGGTCGATATATGGGAACTAGTGGAAATGAATTTGCTGGAGGAATTCAAGTCATCGGCCGCAAATAAAAAAATCCAACTCAAGATTGAGCATGATATCGCCCCATGCGGCTCAGGTGGTGATGTGGAGATTGGCCTGGATGAATTGCCCGCTCGTATACGTGATCTTCGAGTAATTGGAGACATCCCCAAGATTCGCCAAGTGTTACGCAATCTCGTCTCAAACGCGATCAAATTCACACCTGAAGATGGATCGATTATTTTGACTGTTTCATACTCTGCGAAGGAGATGGTGGACAAACGAAAAGGTAAACTCAGGCGACTCAGCGTCTTCATGGAGAAGATTGTGTTGAATAGTGGAGAGGAAATGCAAGCAATACCGAGCGGTTACTTTCAGTTGAATGTTAGGGATAGTGGCGTGGGTATGAATGAAGATCAAATCTCGAGACTGTTTGGTGAAGGTGTTCAATTCAATGCAAATGATCTTCAAGCCGGCAAGGGCAGTGGTCTTGGCTTATTCATAGCCAAAAATTTAGTTCTTCAGCATAAAGGCAAGTTGTCAGCATCATCTGAGGGCATTGGCAAAGGATCGGACTTCAAGCTGCAGCTCCCTCTCTACAAGTGTAGTGTGACTTCGACAGTAGAAGAAAATATCAATGGAGAGGAGGAATGTGTAAGTGAATCTTCTTCAAATTATGAACGCAGGCAACTACGTATTTTGGTAGTTGATGACGTCGCAACGAATCGAAAGCTTCTCAGTCGACTACTTGAACGGGGCGGTCACCAATGTAGTATGGCAGAAAATGGCGAGGTGGCGGCCAAAATGGTTCAAGAGAATATGTCAAGCAGCGGCAGGGGTGAAGGTTTATACGACTGTGTCTTGATTGACTATGAAATGCCTGTTCTGAATGGCCCAAACGCATGCCAAATTATTAGAGATATGGGGTGTGATGTATTCATTGTTGGTGTCACTGGAAACACTCTCGATGATGACGTGCAATACTTTAAGTCAAAGGGTGCTAATGCGGTGTTGCCAAAGCCAGTCAACCTTGAAGTATTGGAAGATCTATTTGTTGAGTATGGATTGTAAGAATGAAGATATTGGAAGACTAGAAAAGGCATGCGTTAAGTTAATGAATAAAGTCAACCACAACCAAATGAAATGAACACTGATGTATTGAAGATTATTCTTTGTAGCCACACTTCCTATGGCCTCTTTGAACAAATGTCAAGGAGAAGTACCAGCGACTTCCAAGTACAGGTCGAGTAGCACGAATAGTACCCCCGGGGGTACAGAAATTTTGGCTAGGCTGAGTTCGGGGGGGGGGGGTACAAATCCAAAATCACCGCGACAATATACTGCGTAAGTGACTGTGCAGGTGCATTGCTTCTGATTATGTACAACTCAAAAGAAGAGCTAATACTGATTGTTCTTCTTGAAAAGAACGGTTGTAGTTGCTTTCATTTGTGAATAGCGGGCAAACTGACGCTGACGTCACTGCCTCACAATCGACTATAACAAGGTAGGATTGCATTTATCAGATGTTGTTTCTCTCTCGATCTAGATCTAGAGCCTTCGATTCTTTCGGTAGTCATTCAATCATAAGATCTCAGGAAGAAGCTCTCTAGCAACTTTCTATCTTTCATCTTCGTGTCGCTCTCCGCTGTGGCAGCTCGCGCCCACGCAACTATTCAGTTTCAGTTTGTCCGCACGGTGGCAGGCTCAGCTAGGCCTCTAGCTCTAGAGAGGTAGGGGGCAATTTCACGAGAGACAACGCTTGATACGACATGTTAGTTGCTCGACTGTAACACAGCACTTGGCGGCATTAGGTCATCTACCAAGCT
Source organism: Skeletonema tropicum (assembly GCA_037178625.1). Classification (NCBI taxonomy): domain Eukaryota; phylum Bacillariophyta; class Thalassiosirophyceae; order Thalassiosirales; family Thalassiosiraceae; genus Skeletonema; species Skeletonema tropicum. The sequence continues at coordinate 3,972,720 of CM074132.1, read as the reverse complement.
TTAGCATAGCTTGTAGAGATAGATGTGTCACGTCTATGCAATCCTGATCTGCTTCTATGCTATCGTAGGCAAATGTTTTGGGCCACTACGCTACAAGCGGCTCATTGCTACAGTGACAACGTTTGATACGATAGATGAAGTATCATCAGGAGCATTGGCTAATGCCTCTCCAACACACAAGACTGTACCTTACGCTGAAGAATCTTGACCTCCTTACTACTTTCAAAGCACACAGACTCAGCACATTCTACGGGCTTGTCCTGCTGACAACAATAGATATCTTCAAATGACCAGTCTCTTCCTTCATCGTTGCCCCCTTCGAAGAATGCCGCCAAGTAGTCAGAGGATGAGACATCAAACACAAGGTAGCCAACTTCAATATCACTAATTCTCCCCAATGAAGTAAAATTTGGCCACCAAACCTGATAGAGCGAAATGTGATCACTTCTTCATCTTTCATACATCTGGATAATATGTACCTCTAGAGAATGAGACCACAACAACCTCTCACTTGTTTCTCCATGTCACTAGTAGCAGCTATCCATAAAGCAACAAACAGCAGCAGCAGTGTAGGCGACGCCGGCATTGGTAGCAACACAAACAAATCGTCCAATTGTGCTGCCGCCGCTGCCAAGGACATTGAAAATGGTGCATCTCGAAGTGAGGAAGCACAGTGAGGAAGCACAGTGAGGAAATAGCAGCGAATGATTTGTGATGTAAAATATTATGGTAAAAGGAGGAGCGGTGGAATCACTTTGTTGGTAGCGCCTATTTGAACATTGTTGCTTTAATTTCAGTGGAGGGATAAGAAGTGAAAGCAACAAATAGACATGAAGTGGATTGAGCAAGTGCCACAATAGCAATAGAAGCAAGTAAATTCACTCTGAGACTTAGAGTGAGAGTGACAACACTTGCATGAGTGAATTTTAAGAGAGCGAAGATGAAGATCGCATTGGACTCGTATTACTTGGAACTAAAAGCAGTGTCATAAACTAGTTACATCTTTCATAGGATCAATGAGAGACATTATTTAACTACACCTCACTCCCCCGGCGTTTCTCATTCCGCTAGAGAGATAGAGAGGCTGCAAATGTGTCAAATGATACCCGATATGCAATGGGCTTTGCCTTTGGAGCGCTACTTGGTGTCAGGTGTGACAGGATATGGTAGGCCCTCAACTGCTCGAACAACACGAAGTCTGCACGTCAACAGGCTGTGCTTGGTCCAAATAGCGGTGGATGAATGGACGGTAGCTGGCTGGTCGATTGTGGTAAGTATGCCGTGTGTGGTGAAGAGTGTGCTCAGAGATGTAAACGTGGATCTCCTCTTGAGTCACAATGGAAGTAGGAACTACGAAGATGTCGAGTTGGGCAGGAAGATGTGTTGTTAGAAAGATAACTCGAAACGAAAAATAAAGACATGTCAACAAGAATCTATCGCTATTGACATCAAATTCTTTGGGGAAATATGGGCGGGGGACGTCACACAAGATGCTGACAGGGTTCGAATAACCAAGGTACTTCCGCAGGCTGCAGACCCGGGGTCCTCTTCACCCTCCTAAAGGGATCACTAGATCGCCCGCGCACCCACAACTCTCAGCTTTTCTCCCGATCAATCTCCACCTGTACGGAAACTGTGTGCTCTGGAACCCCAAACTCAGAGTGCGGTCCGAAGACGTTTAACTTCTTGGGCCAATTTATATAGCACCGGCTTCCACGGTGCTGGGCCAATTTGTATAGCACCGGCTTCCACGGTGCTGGGCCAATTTATATAGCACCGGCTTCCACGGTGCTGAAGTTGTTGCTCGATCTCACCTACTGTTCTTCCCGATCATGAATCATGTAACTCACCTGTAATCATCGGCCATCGGCTGCGGTCGCCAGAAAAGCGCCTGCTTCAAGGCGGCGGCGATGCGTGCGGGTGAATGCAGTTGGGAGGGGCGGTGGGATAGCGGCCGGCGAGCGGAGGGCGGAGAGTTGGCCGACATGGTGGTTTGGTAGTGAATGATGTTGACGGTTTGCTCGATGAAAAATTATGAGCTGTGCGCAGCAAGCAGAGGCAGCGGCATGTGGCTTGCGATAGCAATTTGCCATCCATGATTGAATGAATGGCTGTGAGAGCGCCTCACGAATCAGTCTGTCGGCATGATTGAATGAACAAATGGCTGTAAGAGCGCTCAATGCTGCCGGTGTTGGCGACATGATTGATCTAATCTTGTGAGCTCTTTTTGATGATTTTTTTGTTCATGACATGAGCGACAGTAAATTCGAGTACCGGAGTGACAGCAATGTTCAAGTTGAGCTTGAACTCATCACTATTTTGCATCAAATCCTCTTCCTACCCTACATACAAAGTAGATATCTATCGCCTGTGCCGTCCGCAGCATCACAGGGAACAACATAACCAACGTTACCACCAGAAGTATTACTACTGAAACGGCACTTTCGTACAAAGTATCCACATCTGATAAAGGTGGTCTTGAGGGGAAGAACATATTATTATACGGAGTTGGGTTCTGTTGGTTGTATTACATCCAAATTTTATTGTGTGAAGAAGAACGAGCCTGATTTGTATACAGAAGAGCGGTTGTGATGAAGAGCACTGTGTGTTGTGTAGTTGTTGGGATGGTGTGTGGTGGAAGTGAGAAGAAGGAGCATCTCGTGTAGAAGAGTGGGAGTAACAAGATGCACGGCAACAACCAAACAAAGCTCGATCTACGAAGTATTAGAAGTGGACATCATTTTTGCAGCTTTATTTTCAGGCATTTGCAGATCAAACAGTCCCAGGTCTGAGGTGCTAGTCTGACACGACACAAACACGATAAATGTCAAGTAGCGCAGCTTGCTGTGAACAAAAAGATCAAGATACTATTTGAGCGTCAAGTCCATCCTTGTCCTATCGATGTCAACTATAAAGCAGCATCTTTGATTGCATTTGGGGTAAGATAGAAGCTCCTCTTTGAACCCCATGTCCAGACTCACCCAATCATTTGGTAATATCTACCAACGCTGTTACAGACGGAAGATGTAGCGACTATACTGTAGCAGAGTAAACCGCAAAACAGACAATCATATTAGATCAAGATCACAGGCAATGTGTCCATTTGCTATGGCTCCACATCATGTGAAAGTTTTGAAGTCAGGTGGAAATGTGTTGATCTCTTTCTAGCTATGGGTAATAACGCAAAGTAGAGCAAACGCGTAAGTACCCAAACCGGCAAACCAGGCATAATCTTAACAACTTACCTTGATGTGGAAGCTCAACATACGGACTCAGCATAACCCCAGAGAGCGATATATATTTAGTTGACTTTTGGCACAATAATTCTTGCATGAACAGTGCCACAATTCTTAAGTAATTCAAAAATGATAATAGAAGATCCATCACTCTATATGTATTAGATACTCGTCAGGGTGCGATCTGGGAAATATTGCTATTGCAGCACATGGTTCGTTATCACTAAACGTAGAAGATAATGTCACCTCTTAGAGGGTCCACCAGACGTGTTTTAACATTTCTGTTACATATATATATCACTCGTCATCCTCAGCTCAGGAGAGGACTGACTACTGCACAAATGCAGATTCACTATGAATGGAATCCAATCGAAGTCGAGATGGAGCCAACCCTATTAAAGTGTAAATCAGCACAAAATGCACAGAATTGCACAAGTCGAAACTCCTTACAGGCCGTACATAATTGCACTGGTTCTTCGTTTGTTATCACGTTGCTTGTCTCAAAGCCACTTATCTCTAAGCGTTGTCTAGATGAGGCATTGACCCCACGTCAACTGGGAGTACTAATAGCACTACTTTATTGGTGATCCTTTTCTACTTTCTTCTATGAGATCCATCATGGTGGATTTCCCTTCATTCCCTTCGCGGAATATTGTTGAAGCGTGCTTTCATTCACTTACCAGAAAGTACCCGTATGCTTACATATCAGTGAGTGTCCGTATATATACCCATAAATTAGGTACCCTAATTTTCCGGCTGTCACTCCCCAACGACACGATATTGATATGTCCAAATCAACAGTCTGAAGTGTATGGCTCCCCATAACACATCGCAAGAGCAATACCAATCCAAAGAAAAGTCCGAAACTCGCATGAGAATAACGCCAGCGGTTGTGTAGTACGTTGTCTTCATGACTGAACCCAAACCTGTATTCTCCTGTCATTGCTTCAATAATTGTCTCAATCAATGCAGATGTCTCTCCCCATAACTCTTCCTTCGCAACTAGTATCTTCTCTACTAAGATCTCCTCTCCCCACAAGGCCATCCAACTCAACGTATTCAACGAGTAATCACAAGATGCGAAAGATGAGGTGATGTGGCTGTTCGCAAAGGATATGTCACTTGTGACTTGAACGAGTAGTCGATGCGCAGTTGTGACTTGAACTTGGAGTTGATCGCGAAGTTGAAGTTGATCATGCCCGTCTGGAAATTGAACGGAGATAAATCGAGCAGAAATGATGTCTCGCATGACATTCCCAACAGTGAATCCAATAGAATCATTGCGTTGACAAGTAGTAGCAATACTTGGTTTGAAAGAGCATCCAACGTAGATGAGATGCAGAATGGACTTCGAACTCCAACGCTCCGCATGATCAGCATTGCAACTACAAAGTTCACTACTCACAAGATCCTTGAATTTCGAGATGATACGATCACGTAGAATGGGCCCATCGATCCGCAATGCATAATCAGCATTGATATTGATAGTACGATTGCCAATACCGATGTCCTGCGAAATAGCACCACTTCCTATCTCCGAGATAGTAATATCATTTCCAAGTCGAGCAGACAAAATTGGAAGGAAATGTGTCGCAGAAGATTTCCCTTTCCCGTGTCGAAATCCAATCCAATGTGTACCTGTCAGAGCAAGATCGAATGTATCGAACAAGTCGTAAGATACACAAGAAGCATCTCCCCATAGATGGATGATATGATGAAGTCGATCAGTCCCAGCAAGTTGACCATCCGTCAGCATACTATCAGCAGGCATATAGTAGCTTCGTCGACCCTTGTAGAAATGGCAGCAGCGATTCCTTCCCCATGCTGTAATATCAAAAGCTGTACAGTCACGAAAGATATTGCAAGCAAAATAAGCTCTGTGCATGTCATAGCAACGGCTACACTGATCAGCGAAGTCTTGGAAATTAATCGATGGGTACGACGAAACATCACATTGATATTCTCCAACAACCAAATGGCAATAGAAATGTTGCAAATGCACAGGCAAGCGTTCCCTATTCATCTCAAAGCATCGAGACAACTCTAAATTAATAAAGTATTGGATCGCAGGTAATAATTGCTCCCCATCCATCGAAGATGTACAAGATGGTCTCTTAGCGTAGAACTTGCTATTATCCGTAGAGGTAGTATCGTAGCTCACAAGATCATGCAAAAGTATGTAGATGATTTGCAAAGCGATCGGAGTGCAGTTGGATGGAGCAGCTCCCCATGGCAAGAAGATGCGATGAAGTTGAGTACTACTTCCAAAGCGGACACTGGTGATGACGACAAAACCAGAAAGGTGTATGTCCATTGGACTCGATGGTTGTGGCGAAATATCTTGTTGCAGACTTCCAATAATCAAATCATCTTGATGAAGGCAGCGGACATTATGCTTGGTCTTCTTGAACAAAAGCTTCCCAATAACCAACGATGCGACACAAGCGGCGATATTGGTCGTACAAACATCATTACTGATGGTCAACGAAGTAGCATTATCCGCAAAGCACAAGTCAGCGTAGCAATTCTTAACCGGCGACACGGATGTTGAAGTTCGTTTATGCGTGAGAAACCCTCCCCATAGTAATGCCAGAATGATATCCTCCACCGATAAATCAGCATCGTTTGATGCACACGAAGCGCAAGACACGCAAGAAATGCCTCTCCAAAACAAGAAGACATGATTAAGTTGATGGATTGATGTTGATGTCTTCCAGAACTCTAAAGAAAAGATGTCTTGTATTCCGCAGGTGTGCACTTGTACATGATGATCCGAAACGAGTCCAGCAGTAGACTTTCCTTGCCGACGGTAGTATGTAACAAAGAACTTGGGAATAGAACAGTCAGTGACAGTTGCTAAAGTCCTGTGCTGGAAGTCACGATGCTCAGTCGAGTTGTGATGCACCACAGCAAGCGAGAAGTAAGGGGCTGTCCGAGCAAACCAAATTGTGCGTACGATTTCGCTTTTCCTAGGTTAAATCGATACCCCTACGTACAATCGTGCAGTTCTCGGATTTTACTAAGTTTCAACAAAAACAAAATCATGCGTATGATTGCACGATCATGCAGAAAGCCAACTCGATTTCTGCATGATCGTACGCTCACAACTCACAAGCACATCAAAAAAAAAGATGCCATGACAATGGCACCCCAAGTAAGGCCGCCTATCTCAGTCCATGACTATATATATTTCACAAGGTATCGATGGCCTATCTCTTAGAAGACATATATGGCGACGTATTCGCAGCAGGGTGGCGTTTCGGCTGCTGTAGGGGCGGTGATAATATCATTGTAATCCACTTCATTGAGATTTGAAATTAAAACAACCACCTTCCCTGCACCCATAGAAGAAGATAAACAATAATATGCACTACCCCTCCGCTACCCGTCGCTGATGATGATATGTAGTGAGAATCCGGCTGCTCGGAGTGACCATTCAAGCCCCCCCACACCTCCAAAACACCAAGAACACAAGATGTGCACAAAAATGGCAAATATAATACGATACTCAGACACAACAATAAGCCTGTAGACGGCGGATCGAGCGGCTGTAAAGAAGTGATCTTATCAATATTATTATACATAAGAAGTGGCGGCTATTTATTGTCCAAAATATTACAATAGGGTGGATAAAAATAGCAACATCATAGACAGAAATGATATTTATGTAGCATGTATTAGTCATTTATTTATGCGGTGTAGGCAGTAGTAATAATAATACCCTGCGGCTGAATCGTTGTATAAGGTGTTGCCTGCGATATAATTCACTGGATATTACTATTGGTAGGGTTTGGGCAACGTGGTGGCTATGAGAGTAGCGGCTATCATGGTCGATACGGATTGTCGAATCCGCCGCTGTCGTAAGGAAAAAAACGTGCAGAACGTGCAGTTGCTCGGACAGCGCTGCATGTTTTTTTGTAGCGGCTATCAAAATGATACGTACGATGCAATTTTGCTCGGACCGCACCTAAGAATCATCGATCTTGCGGAACTTGTGAGTGTTGTGAGCAAATCCATCATCGTCTTGAATAACTAGCACATCGGCAGTAATCGCTTCATTATCTATCATCGCGGATAAAACAATCGTCGAAAGAACAGGATCTCCCCACACAGCGAGAGTATTGGCATGAAGATGATTAGCGGATGTAGATCGCTGTGTCGACGGAATGATACGATGACGCTCAGACAACATAAAATCCCGTTCCATAACATGGAATAGTGTCATCCCCATGAAGTAATCGGAATCGATCCAGTACATGGCATCCAGCGGCGGTGATACCAGAGCAGACTTGAGTGTAGAAATCCTCTTGAGTATGTTAACTCCACATGAACACAGAGACATTTTCCATAATCCTCCCCCATCATTATTGGAAGCATCGACAAGAATGTGAAAATGATGCATGCAGCTTGGCAAAATGTCTGAGTCGTTGTAATTATCGGTGGCATTGAAGGACATTTCATCATCAATGTTAAGAAGGATAGTATCAGTAACAAGATCGGATAGGCCAATTTTCTCCCCATCATTATGATCCGCAAGAATAGACGTGTGGCTACCTCGTCTCTCCCCATCAGGTGCTTTGACATCGACGGCAAATTCGACCACATAGATAAAGGAAATCATCGTAGTGAGAAAAAGGACTTTGTTGGTCGTCTGAAATCTTTGTACCAATGAGGATGGTAACTTGAAGGCGAAGAAATTGACGGCGGCGTCGGTGTTATTATTATTGTTGAAAACAACCAGAATACGAAGTAGGGTCGGAAGGAGATGATGTATTCCCTCATGAAATGTAAACCCCCCATTTGAATATCCGGTGATAGAATGTATACTTTGCTTCCGATTCTTTACTGAGTTGATTAGATCCATATTATCCACACAACGAGTGAAATTATGCCAATATGCGTTGGCCTCCTTTCCGGGGACATCAGGGGAGAGGACGCCGTGTGACATTTGCTCTACCGGGATGAATTTCCTTCGATCGGTGAGTAACTCATCAGTCGGTGACATAGGCTCCAGAATTGAAGTTCTTTCAGCGGTGATGAAGATCGGAGATGGTGATGAAACTGCAACTAAGTTTTGTTCTGCCAGGATGATAGGACATAGAACTAGAATTAGTAATAGGACCCTCATTTGTGGAAAGTTACAGCGTGGAACATAATTGCTTCGGTTGTGTACACGAACACGACGATTCATGACTCTTCTAAAAGTCACTAGTCGACGTCTATCCGCCCACAGAGAGTTATCAGTGTAGGAAGATCTATGGCCAAACTTCTCAGCAAGTAACAGAATTGCTACGTTGTTCGATATCGGCGGCGAACAGTAACCAACTCCCCTCAACAGAATTGCTAAGGCTTTTCGTCGATAAGCTCAGTTAACAATCAAAAAAGATTGAAGCTAGAACAAATCGAGACGTTAATCTGTAAATCAGCACGAAATGCACAGAATTGCACAAGTCGAAACTCCTTACAGGCCGTACATAATTGCACTGGTTCTTCGTTTGTTATCACGTTGCTTGTCTCAAAGCCACTTATCTCTAAGCGTTGTCTAGATGAGGCATTGACCCCACGTCAACTGGGAGTACTATATAATAGCACTACTTTATTGGTGATCCTTTTCTACTTTCTTCTATGAGATCCATCATGCTGGATTTCCCTTCATTCCCTTCGCGGAATATTGTTGAAGCGTGCTTTCATTCACTTACCAGAAGGTACCCGTATGCTTACATATCAGTGAGTGTCCGTATATATACCCATAAATTAGGTACCCTAATTTTCCGGCTGTCATAAAGTCTTAGCAGATTGAACTCTTCGTGGGAATAATTGCACTTGGCTCAGCAGCGCAAATAGTGGACCAGTAGACGTAGATAGACGTGTGGAAGGTTTCATCTTCGATCTAAGACATACAGCTGAGAGGGGAAAACGCTTCTCATGAAGATGGAGCCAAACGAGGATCAGCAGCAGCAGGTTGAACTCTTGACATCTTTCATAAGTATGCATCTGGATGACACTGAAGATAGCATAGCCGGACGATGAGACACACAATACAAATTCAAATTCAACGCAGCGAGCTTCTTCATATTAGACCTTAAAGAGCGAAAGGCCGAGCAAAAGCCGAGCAAAAGAAAGGAAGAAGGTAAGAAGGCGGGTAAAGTGCAATACTGTATCGTATTGTAGGCAGGGGCCAAAATAAAAGGCAACAGGAGCAACAGAACAACACCAGGGATTCCAACGTGGTCCCCCACCGTAGTACTAACCTGGCCCGACAGTGCTTAACTTCGCTGAGCAGACAGGAAGCGGTGCTGTCACTGTGGTATGGTCGTTCCTGTCGCATCGGGACCATACAAACACTATAAACTGCATTATATGTACAGTGGATATATACAGTATGTATGTAAGTGCTTAGGCATCAAATTGATCATTGATCGTCGAAGCAAGTAATAAGTAGGTACGATACTTCTTCGTCATCATGGCACGGCCATTCTCGTCTCTTTGCTTCGCTATTCACAGATGAAAGCAACTACAACCGTTCTTTTCAAGACCGTTCTTTCCAAGAAGACAATCAGTATTGAATCTCTTCTTTTGAGTCGTACATAATCAGAAGCACTGCACTCCACAGTCACTTACATACCTACATACGTATATAGGTGTGAACGTTCTCTAGTTCAAGTGATCAGACAAGTCGAGTACCGGAATGACACAACAAGTTGAAGTTGCGAGAAATATCTCTGGGATGGATCAATCTTCACCTCCGCTGCACCGCTGTCTGGTACAAATGCAGCGACAGATTCACTATGGATTCGAATCGAGCTGGAGCCAATCTCATGATCTCAGCAGATTGAACTCTTCGTGGGAATAATTGCACTTGGCTCAGCAGCGCAAATAGTGGACCAGTAGACGTAGATAGACGTGTGGAAGGTTTCATCTTCGATCTAAGACATACAGCTGAGAGGGGAAAACGCTTCTCATGAAGATGGAGCCAAACGAGGATCAGCAGCAGCAGGTTGAACTCTTGACATCTTTCATAAGTATGCATCTGGATGACACTGAAGATAGCATAGCCGGACGATGAGACACACAATACAAATTCAAATTCAACGCAGCGAGCTTCTTCATATTAGACCTTAAAGAGCGAAAGGCCGAGCAAAAGCCGAGCAAAAGAAAGGAAGAAGGCGGGTAAAGTGCAATACTGTATCGTATTGTAGGCAGGGGCCAAAATAAAAGGCAACAGGAGCAACAGAACAACACCAGGGATTCCAACGTGGTCCCCCACCGTAGTACTAACCTGGCCCGACAGTGCTTAACTTCGCTGAGCAGACGGAAAGCGGTGCTGTCGCTGTGGTATGGTCGTTCCTGTCGCATCGGGACCATACAAACACTATAAACTGCATTATATGTACAGTGGATATATACAGTATGTATGTAAGTGCTTAGGCATCAAATTGATCATTGATCGTCGAAGCAAGTAATAAGTAGGTACGATACTTCTTCGTCATCATGGCACGGCCATTCTCGTCTCTTTGCTTCGCTATTCACAGATGAAAGCAACTACAACCGTTCTTTTCAAGACCGTTCTTTCCAAGAAGAACAATCAGTATTGAATCTCTTCTTTTGAGTCGTACATAATCAGAAGCACTGCACCTCCACAGTCACTTACATACCTAAGTATATAGGTGTGAACGTTCTCTAGTTCAAGTGATCAGACAAGTCGAGTACCGGAATGACACAACAAGAGGCAACACGAAGAGATGCCTGCTTGGGTTTGGAGCTGGTGTGATAGTAGTAATTTTGGTAGGTTGAAGTTGTTGTGCGTAGAAGAATTAATTATGCATAGCATTGTGAATCTGCGATTGCTGCATCCGGAGGACACCCTGCTCCTCCGTCCAAGATGTTTGTCTTTTTGGTTGAGGGAATGCGATTTCTTGACGACATCATAAATAACGGACTAGAGATTTCAATTTTGGCACTGCGGGCGTTCATGTGTTACAGACACCGTAGAGAATAAAAGAAGTGATACTAAGTGTAAGATATACACTCATCAAGATCAAGCGCATGTGATCCGACAGGTCACAGAAGAAGAAGAAGTCCATGCATTACTGTAGATAGTTGTAGAGCTATCAGAGACAGTATATGATATTTCGAGAAGAAAAGTGGCTTTGTTCTTGTTTTCTTGCTTTTCTGGCTAAGTCTATGGTCAGCCTAGCCACTTTTTTGCCCCTTTTGTTAGTTCTCAGTCACCACATACATTACACATACTTTTTATTCGCTTAAATTGCTGCTCTCAGTGAGTGAGCTGAGTCTGAACCCACAAAGATCTAAGTGCATAGGTGTAAAATGAAAAAGTTATACGCATTATAACTCGCGCCTACTAAGTGCAAAGTCACGATCCGACTCGTTCATCTCCCATACAATACCGTATTCCTTGTTGTGCCAACTCTCGTAACTGCTTTGATTATTTTGCCTTGGTCGAGCATACTCTCCCAAACTGGAAGATGCAGCTGCCGTCGTTCGTCGCTGTCTGTCAGATCCTGGTCGACTTCTTGCCACAAGATTGGAATCTCCAAGCACCTGCTGCATCTTGAGTCCAGTATGGAGCAAAAGTTGATTATTTTGGACTGACGGTGTCAATGTTCCATTGACGCGATATTTGCGTTCATCAGAGTTCAAGTCCATCTTCTCGTACCATTGAACATATATTGCAACTTCGTTGTTTTGCACCTCGACACCCATATCATAACGTTTGGCTGTGCCTGTCGTATTCCGAAGCACGCCTTGCCTACCCGAAGCAGGATTCGGCATCACCCAACCAAGCCAGATTGGTTGGTCAGGGTCTTCATTGCCATTAACATCTTTGCCGTGAAATAGAATCCATTCCCCAACAGTCAACTCCGCACAAACATTGTTCAGCGTTGAACGTTCATGACGGATTTGTCCAGCAACTTCAGCAACATTTCGGCCGGCTGTCTTCGTGCAAGCGTGTTTTGTGAATTCATATGCAGTACTATTTGCACCATGTCGACGGGAGAGAGATTTGCATCCTGCTATTTGATACGGGGTCGTCCAGCCCGATGAGGGTTTGCTCAGAGCTTTCATGCATCCTGGACACCAACATGGCTTCTGACGCATATTAACAATACCTTCATTAGCAACAGCAATCTGATAGTGTTTCGTTATTCCTTCCAGGGTGATAAACTTTTCGTTGAGTGGCCTCTCAATTGCCTTGTAGTCAAAAGTATTCAGAAAGAACTTGTACTTGTGTATGGGATTCTTGCCAGCCAACTGCACATTTCTGTGCTCCCCTTTCTCGAAGTGATGCACAAGCGCATCATACACATCGTTCACGTTTTCGACATAATGAGAGTCTGTTTAATCCAACGGACCAGAGTCTGTAGAAGATGCAATACATTGATCAATCTTACTCTTCCACCGTCCACCGATCCCATCATACGGCCCAGGAGCGCCAAGTTGTAGACGACAGCAGTGCGTGCGGCTCCTCCTCTCTCTTTAATCAAAGTCGTGAAATAGTGAATTGCTCCAGTATTTTTGAAGTGCTGAGCTGCGTTGTCGCTGTGAGAATAAAAGATGCGGATGTGGCCAAAAGGTATGTGGGCGGCCAGTGCCACAACCACAACTACACGCAAGCCGGCTACCACCCATGAGTTGGCTTGGTCTCGTTAGAATGCCACACCATTTCCCTGATTCTTTCGAAAGGCACTCAAAATAATCGCGAACGGGGAGGGACCCGTGAAGCGCCAAGAACAAAAACGAATACTCAAGAATCCAGGGTTGTTCACATTCGTTCGAATTCTTTTTAAGTGTAGAAATCGAAAATTATTGCGGGACTCCATTTACTTAGGGGGGGAGGCAACCTTCCAAAACTCTTGCTCCTTTCCATCACTTTCATGTTCGTTCGATTGATAAGATCGCCACTCGCACCCAATGATACTCGCACTTTCGAGTTCAATCGTTCGTGGTTCATCGTTTGACTCAATCGAAAGCTACCATGTCCATGGCCACGGCCGTCAGTCGACGAAGCGGAGAAGATTGCCGTGTGAATCGTTTTGCTTCAATTTTAATCAAATGTATCATTAGCCTCCTAGAATTTGACGACATAGCATGCACATTAAGATTTTGGCCGTGCTTTTGGAGCTCGAAACGCAATGTCAAAATATTATACAATCATTGGAGGAACGGAAGTCTATCGAACTGATGATCACATGCCAATGCCTCGTGGAATAAATTAGAAACTGAAGGCAGGCGAAATCCAGCTTGCCCGACAGGAAGAGAGTCTGCAGGACCTCGTTGAGAGGAAGACGTGCCAGAGCTGAAGAGATTGCTCGAATAGCTCAAGAGAAAGAGGAACGGAATGCTCGCCTTGCTCAGAGGATGAGAATGATCACCGAGAGGAAGTGGAAAGTGATAGAAAGGTTCAAGAAGAGGATGATTTGATACTGAAGCAATTATTAGTCTTACTCTTACAGCTTCCGAGTCTTACTAACTGCGAAGATTGCAGCACTTTTAGCACTATCGTACAATTCATTATCAAATCATGAGAAAGAAGATTGATCGAATGAGGCAATGCTCCACGCACAGCTATGATCCTTGCTCCCAGGCACAATGCGAAGAAAGGTTTTAGTAGCTTTTAACAGCTAGCAGCATTTAATGAGTATTGAGACAAATCTGCCGCCGACCCCATCGCCTGCATCTTGCAGGCATGGGGTCGGTTTTCGAAACTCAAAATCTAAGATACCTGTGACTTCCTAGGTTGCCACTCATTTCGCTGGCGTGCATGCGTCTATCTATCTGCTTTATCTCTTCTCAACACTATTTACTCTCTAAATAGCACCGGCGCACGGTGCACAATAGTGCCGAATGTTCATACTAATAATCGCCCTCCAAACTTACGCAGTGAAGTTTTGGGAGAGCCAGAGATACTGTGACTTCCGAGGTTGATGCACCTATGTATCTGCTTGAACTTCTCTCTATTCTACAGCGCACGGTGCATCCTAGTTGATGAATTAATGGATGATGAGAACCCTCCCGCCCAAACTTGTATGAGTTCCTACGCACGTACGAAACTATTTTCTCAATTCAAAACAAAGCTTAGATCTCCACGGATTTGAGAGCTCGCTCTCAGCTTTTCAGATCTGTGCCACACTTGTTCACAGCACCAATATTCGCCGAGAACGAACATCCTGGCTAGGCTGACCATAGACTTAGTCTTCTATTGATACTGTTCGAATTTCTCGCCGACCTTGATAATTCAAGCTCATCTCTACATCGCAGCATTTTGTTACAGGGATTTTGTCTGCCAAGACGTCCTCTTGATCAATGCTATCAGGTACTACTGATCCTTTACTGCTAACTGCGTAGTCCGGCAGAGGTGAATGCATCCTTAAGAGCCTTGGAGTTTGATTTGTTGAGTTTGTTGCTCTCTCTTCTCTTCTTGTTCTCGTTGTAATTTTGTGCTTCTCTGTCTCTTACATCAGGCTTGGATGCATTTTGAGGACCTCAACTTGACACAAACCTAACAAAAAATCATTAACTGATTAACTGCATCGGACGACACAAATTTGAGGTAAGAACAAGCTGCTTCGTTGGTTTGAAATTGCTGGCATAACATTCTTCGACTTTGACTTTGTCGTTGGCTTTGGCACGTTGCACATTGTGGAGCAGGCAGATCTACTAGAAGCAATGGGATGACTCAGTGCATTTGAGCCTTCCGCAATCATGAGTGAGGCGTAGTCAAAGTGTTTTTTCGACTGGGAGAAATGGAAGGGTGGGTATGTCTCCTCGTGATGAAGATGCAAACTTTGTGGAGGTAGGACGGCATGCATGCAGGCACAGCCTCAGTCGATCTTGCATGTGCTTTCTCAAAACACATAATCTTCTTCTAACCATCTTCATGTGTAAGCTACAATAGACAAAAATAGCCTTAAAACGGTAAGATTTTTCATTAAGGTTAGGCAAATTTTCTTCCACACAGCTCAATCTTTCTCCTTTTTTAACGTCGGAATCCATTAATTGGAAAATAACCCTAGTGGTGTCTGATTTTAAGGTTGCGTAGAAGTTACCTCCGCTCCATCCGGCTCAAGTGATAGATGGATTCGTTTTTTCCAAGCGCGCGGAGCCTCCTTCTCCTCCACGCGCGGCGCTTGTGGGGCTTTCCAAGCATGACAGCGATGGCCACCTAACAAGTTGAAGTTGCGAGAAATATCTCTGGGATGGATCAATCTTCACCTCCGCTGCACCGCTGTCTGGTACAAATGCAGCGACAGATTCACTATGGATTCGAATCGAGCTGGAGCCAATCTCATGATCTCAGCAGATTGAACTCTTCGTGGGAATAATTGCACTTGGCTCAGCAGCGCAAATAGTGGACCAGTAGACGTAGATAGACGTGTGGAAGGTTTCATCTTCGATCTAAGACATATAGCTGAGAGGGGAAAACGCTTCTCATGAAGATGGAGCCAAACGAGGATCAGCAGCAGCAGGTTGAACTCTTGACATCTTTCATAAGTATGCATCTGGATGACACTGAAGATAGCATAGCCGGACGATGAGACACACAATACAAATTCAAATTCAACGCAGCGAGCTTCTTCATATTAGACCTTAAAGAGCGAAAGGCCGAGCAAAAGCCGAGCAAAAGAAAGGAAGAAGGCGGGTAAAGTGCAATACTGTATCGTATTGTAGGCAGGGGCCAAAATAAAAGGCAACAGGAGCAACAGAACAACACCAGGGATTCCAACGTGGTCCCCCACCGTAGAACTATATAACCTGGCCCGACAGTGCTTAACTTCGCTGAGCAGACGGAAAGCGGTGCTGTCGCTGTGGTATGGTCGTTCCTGTCGCATCGGGACCATACAAACACTATAAACTGCATTATATGTACAGTGGATATATACAGTATGTATGTAAGTGCTTAGGCATCAAATTGATCATTGATCGTCGAAGCAAGTAATAAGTAGGTACGATACTTCTTCGTCATCATGGCACGGCCATTCTCGTCTCTTTGCTTCGCTATTCACAGATGAAAGCAACTACAACCGTTCTTTTCAAGACCGTTCTTTCCAAGAAGAACAATCAGTATTGAATCTCTTCTTTTGAGTCGTACATAATCAGAAGCACTGCACCTCCACAGTCACTTACATACCTAAGTATATAGGTGTGAACGTTCTCTAGTTCAAGTGATCAGACAAGTCGAGTACCGGAATGACACAACAAGTTGAAGTTGCGAGAAATATCTCTGGGATGGATCAATCTTCACCTCCGCTGCACCGCTGTCTGGTACAAATGCAGCGACAGATTCACTATGGATTCGAATCGAGCTGGAGCCAATCTCATGATCTCAGCAGATTGAACTCTTCGTGGGAATAATTGCACTTGGCTCAGCAGCGCAAATAGTGGACCAGTAGACGTAGATAGACGTGTGGAAGGTTTCATCTTCGATCTAAGACATATAGCTGAGAGGGGAAAACGCTTCTCATGAAGATGGAGCCAAACGAGGATCAGCAGCAGCAGGTTGAACTCTTGACATCTTTCATAAGTATGCATCTGGATGACACTGAAGATAGCATAGCCGGACGATGAGACACACAATACAAATTCAAATTCAACGCAGCGAGCTTCTTCATATTAGACCTTAAAGAGCGAAAGGCCGAGCAAAAGCCGAGCAAAAGAAAGGAAGAAGGCGGGTAAAGTGCAATACTGTATCGTATTGTAGGCAGGGGCCAAAATAAAAGGCAACAGGAGCAACAGAACAACACCAGGGATTCCAACGTGGTCCCCCACCGTAGTACTAACCTGGCCCGACAGTGCTTAACTTCGCTGAGCAGACGGAAAGCGGTGCTGTCGCTGTGGTATGGTCGTTCCTGTCGCATCGGGACCATACAAACACTATAAACTGCATTATATGTACAGTGGATATATACAGTATGTATGTAAGTGCTTAGGCATCGAATTGATCATTGATCGTCGAAGCAAGTAATAAGTAGGTACGATACTTCTTCGTCATCATGGCACGGCCATTCTCGTCTCTTTGCTTCGCTATTCACAGATGAAAGCAACTACAACCGTTCTTTTCAAGACCGTTCTTTCCAAGAAGAACAATCAGTATTGAATCTCTTCTTTTGAGTCGTACATAATCAGAAGCACTGCACCTCCACAGTCACTTACATACCTAAGTATATAGGTGTGAACGTTCTCTAGTTCAAGTGATCAGACAAGTCGAGTACCGGAATGACACAACAAGTTGAAGTTGCGAGAAATATCTCTGGGATGGATCAATCTTCACCTCTGCTGCACCGCTGTCTGGTACAAATGCAGCGACAGATTCACTATGGATTCGAATCGAGCTGGAGCCAATCTCATGATCTCAGCAGATTGAACTCTTCGTGGGAATAATTGCACTTGGCTCAGCAGCGCAAATAGTGGACCAGTAGACGTAGATAGACGTGTGGAAGGTTTCATCTTCGATCAAAGACATATAGCTGAGAGGGGAAAACGCTTCTCATGAAGATGGAGCCAAACGAGGATCAGCAGCAGCAGGTTGAACTCTTGACATCTTTCATAAGTATGCATCTGGATGACACTGAAGATATCATAGCCGGACGATGAGACACACAATACAAATTCAAATTCAACGCAGCGAGCTTCTTCATATTAGACCTTAAAGAGCGAAAGGCCGAGCAAAAGAAAGGAAGAAGGCGGGTAAAGTGCAATACTGTATCGTATTGTAGGCAGGGGCCAAAATAAAAGGCAACAGGAGCAACAGAACAACACCAGGGATTCCAACGTGGTCCCCCACCGTAGTACTAACCTGGCCCGACAGTGCTTAAGCTTAACTTCGCTGAGCAGACGGAAAGCGGTGCTGTCACTGTGGTATGGTCGTTCCTGTCGCATCGGGACCATACAAACACTATAAACTGCATTATATGTACAGTGGATATATACAGTATGTTTGTAAGTGCTTAGGCATCAAATTGATCATTGATCGTCGAAGCAAGTAATAAGTAGGTACGATACTTCTTCGTCATCATGGCACGGCCATTCTCGTCTCTTTGCTTCGCTATTCACAGATGAAAGCAACTACAACCGTTCTTTTCAAGACCGTTCTTTCCAAGAAGAACAATCAGTATTGAATCTCTTCTTTTGAGTCGTACATAATCAGAAGCACTGCACCTCCACAGTCACTTACATACCTAAGTATATAGGTGTGAACGTTCTCTAGTTCAAGTGATCAGACAAGTCGAGTACCGGAATGACACAACAAGTTGAAGTTGCGAGAAATATCTCTGGGATGGATCAATCTTCACCTCCGCTGCACCGCTGTCTGGTACAAATGCAGCGACAGATTCACTATGGATTCGAATCGAGCTGGAGCCAATCTCATGATCTCAGCAGATTGAACTCTTCGTGGGAATAATTGCACTTGGCTCAGCAGCGCAAATAGTGGACCAGTAGACGTAGATAGACGTGTGGAAGGTTTCATCTTCGATCTAAAGACATATAGCTGAGAGGGGAAAACGCTTCTCATGAAGATGGAGCCAAACGAGGATCAGCAGCAGCAGGTTGAACTCTTGACATCTTTCATAAGTATGCATCTGGATGACACTGAAGATAGCATAGCCGGACGATGAGACACACAATACAAATTCAAATTCAACGCAGCGAGCTTCTTCATATTAGACCTTAAAGAGCGAAAGGCCGAGCAAAAGCCGAGCAAAAGAAAGGAAGAAGGCGGGTAAAGTGCAATACTGTATCGTATTGTAGGCAGGGGCCAAAATAAAAGGCAACAGGAGCAACAGAACAACACCAAGGATTCCAACGTTGTCCCCCACCGTAGTACTAACCTGGCCCGACAGTGCTTAACTTCGCTGAGCAGACGGGAAGCGGTGCTGTCACTGTGGTATGGTCGTTCCTGTCGCATCAGGACCATACAAACACTATAAACTGCATTATATGTACAGTGGATATATACAGTATGTTTGTAAGTGCTTAGGCATCAAATTGATCATTGATCGTCGAAGCAAGTAATAAGTAGGTACGATACTTCTTCGTCATCATGGCACGGCCATTCTCGTCTCTTTGCTTCGCTATTCACAGATGAAAGCAACTACAACCGTTCTTTTCAAGACCGTTCTTTCCAAGAAGAACAATCAGTATTGAATCTCTTCTTTTGAGTCGTACATAATCAGAAGCACTGCACCTCCACAGTCACTTACATACCTAAGTAGGTGTGAACGTTCTCTAGTTCAAGTGATCAGACAAGTCGAGTACCGGAATGACACAACAAGTTGAAGTTGCGAGAAATATCTCTGGGATGGATCAATCTTCACCTCCGCTGCACCGCTGTCTGGTACAAATGCAGCGACAGATTCACTATGGATTCGAATCGAGCTGGAGCCAATCTCATGATCTCAGCAGATTGAACTCTTCGTGGGAATAATTGCACTTGGCTCAGCAGCGCAAATAGTGGACCAGTAGACGTAGATAGACGTGTGGAAGGTTTCATCTTCGATCTAAGACATATAGCTGAGAGGGGAAAACGCTTCTCATGAAGATGGAGCCAAACGAGGATCAGCAGCAGCAGGTTGAACTCTTGACATCTTTCATAAGTATGCATCACGATACAAATTCAAATTCAACGCAGCGAGCTTCTTCATATTAGACCTTAAAGAGCGAAAGGCCGAGCAAAAGCCGAGCAAAAGAAAGGAAGAAGGCGGGTAAAGTGCAATACTGTATCGTATTGTAGGCAGGGGCCAAAATAAAAGGCAACAGGAGCAACAGAACAACACCAGGGATTCCAACGTGGTCCCCCACCGTAGTACTAACCTGGCCCGACAGTGCTTAACTTCGCTGAGCAGACGGGAAGCGGTGCTGTCACTGTGGTATGGTCGTTCCTGTCGCATCGGGACCATACAAACACTATAAACTGCATTATATGTACAGTGGATATATACCGTATGTAAGTGCTTAGGCATCAAATTGATCATTGATCGTCGAAGCAAGTAATAAGTAGGTACGATACTTCTTCGTCATCATGGCACGGCCATTCTCGTCTCTTTGCTTCGCTATTCACAGATGACAGCAACTACAACCGTTCTAACGCTTGTTCATCATGAGCCGCATCTCTCTTCTGTTTGCTGTAACCAAACCAACCCAATTCTTCACTCTTCCTTTCTTACGAAGCATCCATATCCACTATGAGTCCCACTGTCAATTCGTGCTCCATGGGGTCGCACGTTTTGCCTTCAAGGACGTTCTGAAACGCAAGAGGTGGCATCCCAGCCCCAGCCCCAGCCCCAGCCCCAGCCCCACCCTCATATTCACATTCACCTTCATGGTGGAACTTGACTTGCGCTTGAGTCGTCGCATCTTACCTACAAACAATGGCAAGACTTCTCTTCTCTACTTCGAAGGGGGCAACGATGAAGAGACTAGTCATTTGAAGATATCATTGTTGTCAGCAGGACAAGCCCGTAGAATGTGCTGAGTCTGTGTGCTTTGAAAGTAGTAAGGAGGTCAAGATTCTTCAGCGTAAGGTACAGTCTTGTGTGTTGGAGAGGCATTAGCCAATGCTCCTGATGATACTTCATCTATCGTATCAAACGTTGTCACTGTAGCAATGAGCCGCTTGTAGCGTAGTGGCCCAAAACACTTGCCTACGATAGCATAGAAGCAGATCAGGATTGCATAGACGTGACACATCTATCTCTACAAGCCATGCTATAGCTTGGTAGATGACCTAATGCCGCCAAGTGCTGTGTTACTGTTACAGTCGAGCAACTAACATGTCGTATCAAGCGTTGTCTCTCGTGAAATTGCCCCCTACCTCTCTAGAGCTAGAGGCCTAGCTGAGCCTGCCACCGTGCGGACAAACTGAAACTGAATAGTTGCGTGGGCGCGAGCTGCCACAGCGGAGAGCGACACGAAGATGAAAGATAGAAAGTTGCTAGAGAGCTTTTTCCTGAGATCTTATGATTGAATGGCTAACAAAAGAATCTCTCTTCGCGCATGAGTCGCTTCTAGTAACCCATTAAACTTTTTAGTGATAGTGAACAAGCATATAAGCGCTGCTCAGACGAATTGCACACTTGGAAACGATGCTACAATGTCGTGGCTGATAAGAGATTTCCAATTGGGGCTGGCCCGCAGCACCACATTCCACCACATCGTATCTATCGTCGGCAATATGCGCATGAGCCGCTTCTAGTAACCCATTAAACTTCGCAGTGATAGTGAACAAGCATATAAGCGCTGCTCAGACAGATCTCGCTCGTAGAATGGATGCTACGATGTCATACCATAGCTGATAAGAGAGGTCCAACTGGGGCTTGCTTGCAGCACCACATTCCACCACATCGTATCTATCGTCGGCATTATACGCATGAGCCGCTTCTAGTAACCCATTGAACTTCGAACGGTTACCGCCTCTCTTTCAGCTGGCGTGTAGGCGCCTACACTTCTTCTATATTCTCTCTTTTAGCACATTTAGGGCTCTTTTGTTGAACGTGAGCATGCCAGTTATTAGAAGCGGCATTGCGATCAATCATTGAATGGGGTAGTACATAGTGTCAATAGCTAATGCTGCTGTCTCATGAGATTTCCTTACGTGTCCCAACAGTGGGAGAGTAGGTACCAAGTTCGCGTTTCTTACCACTATTCCTTCCTCCTACTCAGCTTGCATCAAGTCGTCTCTCACCTCACTTGACGATTTAATTCCAACACGATCCACCGCATCATCAGTAGTATTAGACGCACTATGTCTCCCTCTATGCCGACCAGGATCAAAAGGAGCAGTGTATGGTTGTCCCTGCAAACGGGTCCTGAGTTGGGAAAAACATACCCCGCCGCTGCAGGCTGCAGAGCACCCTCAATTGCAGAGGGAGATGCCGCACGACGATGCCTTGTTTGTGTTTGGCACAATGATTCATGCGTGAACTGTGCCTCAATACTTAAGTAGCAATTCAACACTGATAGTAGAAGATCCATCACTTTATGTATACGTATTACTCGTCATCTCAGGAGAGGACTGACTACTTCTACACAGAGACAAATTCACTATGAATGGATTTGAATCAAACTGGAGCCAATCTCCTAGTCTCAGCAGATTGAAGTCTTCGTGTGGGCGGGAAGCATTGCACTCGGCTCAGCAGCGCAAAATTGGACCACTACGATAGACGTTTGGAAGGCTTCATCTTCAATCTCATGAAGACGGAGTCAAACGAGGATCAGGAGGTTGAACTCTCGACATCTTTCATACGTCTGGATGACTAAACATAGTCAGAGGATGAGACATACAACACAACGCTGCCCACTTCATTATCACAAATTCTCGTAATTGAAGTAAAATCTGGCCACCAAACCTGATAGATCGAAAGGAAATCACTTCTTCATCTTTCATACATCTGGATGACATGTACCTCTAGAAGGACGATGAGACCACAACAACCTCTCACTCTTGTTTCTCTATCCATAAAGCAACAAACAGCAGCAGCAGTGTAGGCGACGCCGGCATTGGTAGCAACATAAACAAGTCGTCCAATTGTGCCGCCGCCGCTGCCAAGGACATTGAAAATGGTGCATCTCGAAGTGAGGAAGCACAGTGAGGAAATAGCAGCGAATGATTTGTGATGTAAAATATTATGGTAAAAGGAGGAGCGGTGGAATCACTTTGTTGGTAGCGCCTATTTGAACATTGTTGCTTTAATTTCAGTGGAGGGATAAGAAGTGAAAGCAACAAATAGACATGAAGTGGATTGAGCAAGAGCCACAATAGCAATAGAAGCAAGTACATTCACTCTGAGACTTAGAGTGAGAGTGACCACACTTGCATGAGTGAATTTTAAGAGAGCGAAGATGAAGATCGCATTGGACTCGCATACTTGGTACTAAAAGCAGTGTCATAAACTAGTTACATCTTTCATAGGATCAATGAGAGACATTATTTAACTACACCTCACTCCCCATCTGTGAAGGCGGAAACGCCGATCCCCGATCATTCCGCTAGAGAGATAGAGAGGCTGCAAATGTGTCAAATGCTGCAATGGGCTTTGCCTTTGGAGCGCTACTTGGTGTCAGGTGTGACAGGATATGGTAGGCCCTCAACTGCTCGAACAACACGAAGTCTGCACGTCAACAGGCTGTGCTTGGTCCAAATAGCGGTGGATGAATGGACGGTAGCTGGCTGGTCGGTTGTGGTAAGTATGCCGTGTGTGGTGAAGAGTGTGCTCAGAGATGTAAACGTTGAACTGCTCTTGAGTCACAATGGAAGTAGGAACTACGAAGATGTCGAGTTGGGCAGGAAGATGTGTTGTTAGAAAGATAACTCGAAACGAAAAATAAAGACATGTCATCAAGAATCTATCGCTATTGACATCAAATTCTTTGGGGAAATATGGGCGGGGGACGTCACACAAGATGCTGACAGGGTTCAAATAACCAAGGTACTTCCGCAGGCTGCAGACCCGGGGTCCTCTTCACCCTCCTAAAGGGATCACTAGATCGCCCGCGCACCCACAACTCTCAGCTTTTCTCCCGATCAATCTCCACCTGTACGGAAACTGTGTGCTCTGGAACCCCAAACTCAGAGTGCGGTCCGAAGACGTTTAACATGCCCAGGGCCAATTTGTATAGCACCGGCTTCCACGGTGCTGGGCCAATTTGTATAGCACCGGCTTCCACGGTGCTGGGCCAATTTATATAGCACCGGCTTCCACGGTGCTGAAGTTGTTGCTCGATCTCATCTACTGTTCTTCCCGATCATGAATCATGTAACTCACCTGTAACTGTAATCATCGGCCATCGGCTGCGGTCGCCAGAAAAGCGCCTGCTTCAAGGCGGCGGCGATGCGTGCGGGTGAATGCAGTTGGGAGGGGCGGTGGGATAGCGGCCGGCGAGCGGAGGGCGGAGAGTTGGCCGACATGGTGGTTTGGTAGTGAATGATGTTGACGGTTTGCTCGATGAAAAATTATGAGCTGTGCGCAGCAAGCAGAGGCAGCGGCATGTGGCTTGCGATAGCAATTTGCCATCCATGATTGAATGAATGGCTGTGAGAGCGCCTCACGAATCAGTCTGTCGGCATGATTGAATGAACAAATGGCTGTAAGAGCGCTCAATGCTGCCGGTGTTGGCGACATGATTGATCTCATCTTGTGAGCTCTTTTTGATGATTTTTTTGTTCATGACATGAGCGACAGTAAAGTCGAGTACCGGAGTGACAGCAATGTTCAAGTTGAGCTTGAACTCATCACTATTTTGCATCAAATCCTCTTCCTATGTAGATACATATCTATCGCCTGTGTAGTCCGCAGCATCACAGGGAACAACATAACCAACGTTACCACCAGAAGTATTACTACTGAAACGACACTTTTGTACAAAGTATCCACATCTGATAAAGGTGGCCATTGAGGGGAAGTACATATTATGAAACGGAGTTGGGTTCTGTTTGATTATCATAGTTATAGTATTACCTCCAAATTTCATCATGTAAAGAAGAACGAGCCTGATTTGTATACAGAAGAGCGGTTGTGATGAAGAGTTGTTAGGATGGTGTGTGGTGGAAGTGGCAAGAAGGAGCAATAACAATCTCGTGTATAGTCGGAGTAACGAGATGCACGGGAAGAACCAAACAAAGCTCGATCTACAAAGTATTAGATAGTGGAATAATATATTTAGACAGCAGTTGCCAACGAATGAACGAGCTCTCATCATCATCATCATCATTATTCTTGTAGATTTATTTTCATGCAGCAGCCCCAGGTCTGATGTGCGAGTCTGACACGACACAAACACTACTTGCGCTGTTGTCCATATCCATTCAATCGATACATTGACATTAGATGCGCATGTCAAGTAGCGCAGCTTGTTGTGAACAGCTGGATGTGGACAAAAAAGTCAAGATACTATTTGAGCGCGTCTAGTCCATCCTTGTCCTATCGATGTCAACTATAAACTGTAAAGCAGCATCTTTTGATGTGCATTTTGGGTAGGGTAGAAGCTCCTCTTTGAACCTCATGTCCATACTCACCTGGTCATTTGGTATTTTCTACCAACGCTGTTGCAGACGGAAGATGTAACGACTATACTGTAGCAGAGTAAACCGCAAAAGAGACAATCAGATTAAGATTGAGATCTCAGGCGATGTGTTCATTTGCTATGGCTCTTGCATGTGAAAGTGTTGAAGTCAGGTGGAAATTCTGGTAGCTGGCTGTAGATGTCCTAAGGAAATATGTTGATCTCTTTCCAGTGTCTATCTTATATCATGGTCTTGGATGAGCGGCTGGTCGCGTCCTGAGGCTGTGGAGGACATCATTTCAGGAACTTATTTCTCATTTCTCCGGTGTTAATCTTCGGATCGGCATGTGGAACTCCGTGACTGGTAGCGTCCGGAGATGGAGGGCATAGGTTCAGAGCCTGGGGGTGGGCAAGGAGCAAGGACGGGTAAAGTTCCAGGGGGAGCCGCCATATAATAAGTCTAACCTGGATCCTTTACAGAGATCCATTGGCCCACCTCAATCCCATCAAAGTTGGCCTTTAAGTGGCGATGCGGGATGAAAAGCTTTCTCTCTCTTGAGAGATGAAACCAACAATCGACAAATACACCAACTCCATACATCAAACCAATCCATCAATCCATCTCCCTTACCAAGGTTGCTTTGTTTTCGAAGTCGAAGTCGAAGCTCAGTGTTTGATGTATCGAGCTGTATTTATACTCCACTTTATATCGTCTTCGTATTGAAAGATGCGTTTGAATTTGGCATCCTCTTTTTCATGGTGTGAGCAGAGCCTCATTCTTCCTAGTTATTCCTTCATTCCTTCAATTTCATCATCATCATTGCATGCGCTTACAATGCGCTTTGTTGCAGGTCAAGATCAAGAAGCTATCATCGCCCTAACGAGTATACACAAACGAATCCATCAAAAGAGATATGATCCATAGGTAAACCATGCAGCAATAATGGGTGCACAAACCAAGTGAAGGAGGCCATGAACCATGAATGCACGCAAAGCAAAGCTTCTTTTATTGTGTTGCGATGCGACAGCGAAAATCTTTGCGATTAAAAACACGACGGTTCACGGCGACAATTATGTAGCGTCTCTGAGACTTTCTGAAGAATTCTCACTCCTTCAAGTATGAAATGTGATTGAAAAGACTGAAGGAGGCGAGAGAGTTATGTACTGTCGGTCCTTTTGAGTTCAGTTTGCAAGTCGAATTTTATATATGTATCGGGGCTGATGGTGGCAAGTAAGGTAGGTATGTTTTGACCGGTAGTAAAAAGTGTCTTGATGTCTCCTTGATCTGATCGTGTTTCCTTCTTCGGTTTGCAATTCGCATGATTCTGTGTTGTCCGTTGACAGAGAAGCGACACTTCTTCGCCTTCGGCTTTTACATCATCTTTTCTGAATGAGCAGTTGCCCCGCTCCCGAGTTAGATAGAGTAAGAAGTAGTAGCCGCTGCAACTGACAGTGCATTTCTGTCTCAGTTGTCAGTTCTACAGATCCATCTTTTCTAATCGAACGAAACACTGCTGATGAGTACCAATACCAATACAAGCTCCACCATGAGCTCCTTCACCATCCCCATGAAAGACGAGCCGTCGACTCAGAAGAAGATAGTTGACACTCGGAACCTGACCGAAGAGGACCTCAAAAGGCTTAAGAAGCAGGACCCTTTCCTCTACTTCTCGATACCAGCAGTTCGTACCGCAACCCTTCTCAATAGAGATGTAGAAATGTCGTCTCTGAAGAATGGCCGGGGCCGGTGTTCTCGTAGGGCGTCTTGTCCTTCACCTCCAAGACAAACTGAGTCTACTGCTACTACCAAGGTCGAGAGGCAGAGCTGTATTTCCTTCGAATGTCACACAGACTTGATATTTGAAGATTTTTTTGATGAGATGGCAGATGATGATGAGTTTGATTCAATGTTTCGCCAGCTGCAGCTGAATCATCGAGAAAAGCAGTGACACAGGAGTCTGTAGATAGAAGAAGGAACTATCTGTGTTATGATATCATAGTGACATAAAAATTGAATGAATTTGCTAAGACCAAGCTAATCAGATGCTGCTGATACTCTATATAGTACTTATACTCATATTGAAGGACATGAATTAGAAGACAAGGTCATTGTATCGCTCATGATGCACTCCATTCCTGTCAATGACTCGAAGTAGATGCAGTGATCTTTCAATAGAAAAGAGCAGGATGCAGAGCGGGCAACACGCTTCTCGGATAGCATCGAGTTCAAAAGATAGACAAGGTTCGTTTACATCAACATTATGTCATATCACATGCAATTACATTTTCTCTTGAATCAAACGACGCTATTGAGTCGTTTTGATCGATCGTTATTCTTCGATACCTCTTGATAGGCCTTGCAGTTGCAGCGCTGACACCGCTAGAAATGAAATCATTTGTCGGCTGCAAACTTGTCGTTGTCGTGATGACAGAGCGTAAGTTTAACAATTGCATACCTTTGCTTGTTACAGATTGTAGCAGCTTCACAGTCTTTAATGATGCGCCACTCATGATGGCATGTTCAAGAGGGGACATTTCTTCGTCGTCTTCTAGTGCAGTTGGATGGATTGAGTACGATAGTAAGGCCACGACAGCTTCATAATCTGGAGCTTGCTTCGACCCGTTGCGATTATCTCCCTCAAATAGCACACAGGAGCTATCACATAAGAAGTGCAATGGTGTCTTCCCCTCGTCGTCTTGAAAGATGCATGCTTCCGGGCATGCATTCGCTAGGATCGTTAGTAGCGAAGCCGACGCTTTTGAGCCCGCTGCTACATGAAGAGGAGTCCGACCAAGGCAGTCTGTAGCAGCCGGCATGTCGGGGCAAAGTTTAATTATGTCGATGATAATGTCTAGTGGAGAATTGTATCGAATTGCAGCGTGCAGTAGGGTCATTCCGTGTAGTCGAGAACACGAAGAGACATCGTTTGCGAAGACCAGGAACAAAGCGGGTCGTGATAGAACAGACCGAAATGTCTCCCAATCTCGGGAGGAAATGAGTTTAAGAATGGCGTAGATAGAATTGGAGTTGGACATGATAGTATGACGTTGCTGCAGATGCGGTTGTAACCCTCCTATCGTTTCATGATTATTTGCTCACACTACATACTGCTACTCTTTACATCCTTACTTTGGTTCGTTGTTGATAGATTCAGATAGTGACTGACCTCCTTCTCAAGCGGTTTACATGAGACTCTGCACACCAGATCAGTTCAAGAATAAGATATATTTACGAGTAGTATCAGGAGCGGGAGTCGAATTGCGTCACGACACGATCAGATCTTGCTTTATTGCAAATAAGGTGATTATCAACTCTATCAATATATCTCGTAAGAAATTTGCAATCATCGCATCAAATTTCGTCACCTTTCTTCTTCTCACTTTTTTGCACCCTTAGAGTGTCAGGTACAGAACACTAACTTTGGATAGCATCTTCTCTTGTTCAGGTTAACCTTATCTCTTGGTAAAAGGTGTGACTGGATTTCTGCCGCTTCTTCGCCGGTCCTTGCCGCCCGCGGCTTTGAGCCGGTGCTAACTTGGCAAAAGTGGTGTGCCAGTACGCCGGGTTGAGAGTTTGGCGAGAGAGCATGCCATAAGAATCTGATCAACCTCATCCCTCCACAATGGAATTTATCCTGTCCCGAGTTACGAAGATTTGACGTCATTCCGGACATGTTGGAAATCATGCTCGTCCGAGAGTTGCGAGCTTTAAGAGTACGAATGCTTGGCTTGGCAAGCTTCTGAAAACGCAATCCGTGGGCAGTGCAATAATATGCTTCTATGCCAACGTAGTCAAGTATCAATAAGCCTCCGGAAGCGGCTTGTAACTAACTGTAGTGAAAACGTTTGATACGATTTGGCTCCTCACGTTAGGCTTTCAATATTAACTTAGACACTAAATTTCGACGTATTATCACACATAATTACATTCTTCTTTCGCTCATGCGCAGTACAATTGAAACATGTTCATTCCCCCAGTCATCCCTTGGGTAGATTCCTTCTACTCCTTGCCCAATCCAACGCTTTGTTGACTTGCTCTGCTATGCTTGGATCCACAAAGCCTGAACCCGATGTACATGACGATGCAGGAGTTATAGGGGGTGATGCGAGTTCTTCATTAAGTGCGTGTGAATCAATTCGAGACACGGATGCAAACGACGACCATTTTACACGTTTCGTTGCCTTGATTTCTTCCAATGCTGCAGATGTTTCTTTTAGAGATGCCTCACGACTTTCTGAATTGGACACTTCCAGTAAATCCTGGGCCTCTTCTAATAAGTTAATCGTAGTCCCACAAAAATCGAGCTATTTGAACTACTTATTCCTACCTACGGAGAAACACAATTGTCCGAACGCTGACGACATAATAACGTCATTGATTTTCTGCATTCGTCATTGCCGATGGCAACATATTATACTAAGTTCCTACACTGAAACTAATCAGGTGAGTGACCTCCGCCTCCATCCTCCCTCGAAGGAGTTCTGAATTTGAGTTGACACATGGCGAGAATTTGGAGCAATCATAGCTCGTAGCTCGCCATCCGTCCGTCGGGTTAGGGTAAAAAGGTGATGTTTGTACAGAGTCATAAATAAATACAAAATTAATCAGATTAGATATCTACACGAGTATAATCTGGACCTGCTTAGGTACAATGTACGGTCTTTTACTGCCGACTGTACAAACACAATATTTCAGTCAAGTTTCTTGCTCAATACATGAATGCAGTGGCTTCTAGAGACCTAGAGACGACCAAACTGTTATATATTAGGGGGTTACTACTTCTTTCGTGGTCGGAGTCGTTCATTCCAGCTGTCGTCATCGTCATCCGAATCCCATTGATCTT
This sequence comes from Skeletonema tropicum, assembly GCA_037178625.1. NCBI lineage: Eukaryota > Bacillariophyta > Thalassiosirophyceae > Thalassiosirales > Thalassiosiraceae > Skeletonema > Skeletonema tropicum. Next base: position 3,942,623 of record CM074132.1, on the reverse strand, counting down.
CATCTTCTGGAGACGACTTCCTTCTCTTTGTAGAGAGGTGCTCGTCTTCTTCTTCACTATATTCATCGATGTCATCTTCGCTGTCATTGTTATTATCTTTGGCTGGTCCATAATTTTGAGCACGAGCATTTTCTCCAGGCTGCCCTGTTGCATCACCTCTTAGAGCGGCCCACAAGCTACTATTTGATGGATGTGATGCACCTAGTTGATTTGGCTGAGCAACATTATTATTATTTGATCCGAGTGATTGTCTGGAAAGTGGCGGTGCGCCTGCTGGCTGAGGCTGGGCGGCATTATTATTATGAAAGCCTTGGCCTGAGATACGACCAATTATAACCAACATGGCATTTAGGAAAGCGTCTACCTGGACCCTGCGCTCATCTTCTTCATCGACGAATCGCTGCAGTATCTGTAGAAAGAATAGAACAGGAGACACATCATTGGGTTGAGAGGAAGCTGCCGTCGACATTCCTGACGCAACCGGTGCGGTGTTAGGGGGAGGGGACTGTGGCAACATCCCAGCGCGACTCATGAGGGTATGCCCTGCGTTGCTTTGGGCAGAAGAAGGGGGATATTGACCCATCGTTTGAGCTGGAGGTGTTAGGCCTCTACCCAAACTTTGAAGGGCAGCATTGAGCAGATTCATAGTGGGGTTGTTTGGATGTTGCCATTGCGGGAATGACTGAAGATGATTAATTCCAGCGACATTATTCAGCTGGCTTGCAAGGTTGGGCACGGGTTGTTGATTTGGCAATGAATTCTGACTCGCTATTGGCTGATGTTGATTACTACCAATAATGTTTTGAAGGATGTTGTTTATGTCAGCAAGATTCATTTGGATTGTAACTTGATTCGGGCCGGGTGGTTGGCTCGATGTGGGGGGTTGCTGTGTAGCTACGCTGAATGTTTGAGATGATATCAGCAATGGCACTCCCATTTGCCTGTCTTGGTAGCTGATTAAGTACAGGCATAGGGTGTTGGTCGAGTTGCGCCATGACTTGCTGCCGATGTTGCTGCTGCTGCTGCTGTGGAAACGAAGTAGAAGCACCTCCGCCATCATTTCCAACTGCATTGGCAGTAGTATTAGTAGCGGCGGCGGCGGAAGATGCACTCCTAGAATCCATTCTCTTGAACGTCGGTGAGCTGAACTCATAACGCCCACTCCGTATGCTTGGTGCTCGGACGAAGCCCCATCGCTGCAGCTTTCTGAGGAAGCTAGCAAAGACTATTGGATTGCCAAAATATTTTGGAATGATTTCCTGTCGAAATACAAAATAGAAGTATCGTGATGGGTGAGTCGTATCGCATACATCAATTCGTTAGAAGCACATCAAAATATCATATATCATCGATCGACAATACCAACCTCCTCAAATTGGGTTTGATCAGTGATGATGAAGCTGTTACCACCAGTAGACCAATGGACGGCGGCATCATCATTCTGGCTTTCTCTGTCGAGCATTACTCTGAGCTGTTATTGCGTTACGTCAGGGCGAAAAAGAGTGTCAGAGTTGTACAGAGCCGAGGACGTGTTTTCGACATGTTGATGTTTGTCTTACCTCTTGAAGGAACTGCTCTCTAAAGCCAGCTTTACGTGGCTTCTTCACGCTCTGAGGAACTGTGGAAGCAGCAGCTGTGGTGGCAGTGGCAAGGGGTAGAGCTCTCAGGTGCCTTGCCCTAACAATTGATGTCGATGATGGCTCGTTCGTTGTACTCGTGGATGTGTCGCCCGATCTCTTACGTGGTTGCTTCTTATTTGTTCGCTTGGTTGACGGACTATTATTGGAATTGGATGCATCGCTGTCCCCATTTAAAGATTCTATCTTGCGTGCGTTGGATTTGGGTGGCATCCTGCTGCTTCATCAATATGAAATGAGGTGTTTTGAGATTTCTTGATGAAAAGAATTCTTTTTTGAGAAATAATTCGAGAGAATGCATGCATTCATTATTTAGAAGTTAATGAAGGGAGATGCTGGGGTTGTGCAGCTTGTTCTGCTAAGCTTAGGTGATCAAGGTTGTCATGCTCAATCTACATGTTTTCACCGATGACCGAAGATTGTTTCATAGGAGCTTGATTGAGGCAATACAACAACATAAGTATTGTTTGCTTATAGCTGTCTCATCTCCTCAACTCGATGATGTGGAATTTTTTTTGTACGTAGGAACAGTCCAAGAAGCGGTACCAAAGTGGCGCCATCGATCATCGAGCACATCACCACCATGGGATTTCCGCCCGATTAGCGTACTTTACTACGCATGGTGCTATTATATATGAGACATGCTCAGTATGTTTATATAGACATATATGAATGTATGCTGCAGCTTGATATGTAACGATATTTAAATGCGATGAAAATAAAAGCCAATTACAAGTGCACATGGATGTGGATCCTCAACTCCTCTTGAGCAATGAACGATGGTGTCATAACAAATATTTCAGCACTACCGACACCAAACACTTTTGAATTAACGACTATTGAGTTATGGTATGGATGTGTATATCTTTTTGTTGAATAATAATAATGTACGAGGCTTACAGATCCGTGTCATTCGACATATATTCATGTAGATAAACATCCATCTCAGATAGAAGAGAGAATTCATTGTGTACATTCCAACGATGCCAGCAGTGATCATATGCAGATATGTCCGTCGAACATTACTTCAATGAATTCGAAGAGCCTTAACAAGCCGATGACGATTCCACTCCAATCTATTCAAATGACAGCCTTCATAGAAAACAACATATGAACCTATTCCACCTTAATCGAACTACGAGTTACCCAGCCACGGCCCTGCCTATTCAAACAAATACAAATACAATATTTGTTGTCTCGTTGTTATCGGGTGGTAAGATTGATTTCAATGCCGAAACCATTGGAGTTTGTCCGAGAAAATGGCAGTGTGTCGGGCTGGGCGGGAGGGCCAAGGTTGAGTTCGCCGATGGTAGTGTAAGCAGTGGAATCGGATCTCTATTGACAACTCCACATTACAAAACGATTCATCAATAACACCTATTCCGTCTGAGGGCCTTATCTGTCTCGTAATCATTAAAGAGCTTGGGATAGAACAATGAAATGATTGACTTTTGTGTTTGTGTTCATATGATGATGTATCAGCCAAATATGGTGCCCAACGGAGTTATAAAGCGCTGACTAGTCGCTACCAACAGACCACACCGACACCCGATGTCTATATGTTGAAGTAGCAGTGAGGATTGGCAGAGAGACGTCTATATTCTTGGTGTTACCGGCGTAGTATCGGACGACATATCGGGAGGTTTGCGCTTCTTCTGGTTGACTTTTTCTCATGTGACGCTTAGATGAGGTATCAAAAAGTGCATTACGCGGCCTAGCCAGTAAGTTGCCTCATAACTTCAGCTGCAGGCAGTTATATAGCACGTAATGCAAATCTGTGTACTTCAGAAGATACGATTTTTACCGCTATGCCCTCAACATGGTGTTTTGGTTCATTTCTTCATGATGTGTGATTATGTTTGTGCTGCGAAATCGTGCGTGGAGTAAAAGAGGCGGGATTTTTTGTGAAATATTATATTTTTCTAATTTTGGCGGAAAGGGAGTGCCGTTATCTATCTTGTATGGGAGATACGTAGGAATCTGGCTCATCGAGTTGAGGTGATGAGACAGCTATAAGTATGTAGGATTTCATCTTGGCAATGCTTGCAAGTAGTCCACGTCAGCCAGCTTAGTACCGCTCAACTGACCGTTCTATTCCGAGGAATGTGTTCCTCCAATAGTCCATCACAACAAGAGGGCCTCTATCTGCCTGCGTGTCAAAGAGGACCCAAAATGAGAACCCTGTATTGTACTTGAACTTATGTACTTTTACTTGATAGATAGATGGGTAAAGACAGTGAACTTTGTCCAGTAAAGCACCAATTCCTGAAATACGGAGCAGCTGTCTCTGCAAACGAGCTATCTTAGGAGCGTCTGCTGTGACCATCTACGGCGTGGCTGGCGTTCACCTCTTGTCAACAATCATGTCCGACTTTGTGCCAAAAGTCGTGGCTATTCTTCCTCTCGGATCCAATGTCATAGGATATCAAGACGAGGGAGAAGTGAATCCCCAATTAGACTGACAAAATGTGAGCATGAAGTCATGAGGCGATGATGGCGCTGGCAGTGGCAATCGATGTGAAGATATACTGATGCGGGGAGAAGACCAACTAGATATAGCAATGCTGTAGCAAGATGGGAAAAGGCATTGTATTAGTACGGTCAGGAACTACTTTCGAGTGGGAATTATGTGTACAAGTTAGGAACACTTTCTAGTGTATAAGATTAAGTTCATAACTTTGATTACACATCTCCATATCCAAACAATAAATACCACACTGTGTCCAAGTTATTATAACGATTTGAATGCTGCGCTGCTCTTCTCGACAGCTCCTAATCTAGCCATCTATGAATATTAGTGATTACCGACATGTTTGGTTGAGACTCGCATAGTTACGCTTATCCATTCAAAATTTTTGATATCACGCGATGTGTACATAATTTGACGGAACGTGAAACAGCTTTTAGGTTAAGGTTACAGTGTTACAGTTATCACTTGTGTCTGTTTCATTCCTTCAAAAAGATTGATTCCAATTATTTTGGTCTCAAGGTGCGCATCTACGTTTGTCAAATCCTTTGACATCTGAATATTTTGTTCTATAATGTACATACTTGCACATCAAGTGAGTTATAATAGGTACGATACTCCTATTGTGAGGATCGTACTGCCGCATGCAGATGATAAGACACATTGTAAGCCTTTCCGGGACACATTGAACGCGATGCGACACTAAAAGTTCTGAACTTGACAGATGGCGAGATCTTTCAGCCATCAACGCTCGCCATCCCTCTCACGATGATGTTGTTGTTTGTCTCTCCGGCTCTTCACTACCATACCACTACATAAGTAGTCTCTACGCCACAACAAACCATGTATGTTTAGCTAATATGAAGACTGCGATGACCTACAGTTGACCTAACTTCCTATTGTTATTTGGGGGGCGACTTCTTCCGTTTCCGGGGTCTCTTATTCCGGTTATCATCATCCGCTTCATAATTGTCCGAAGACTTCCGAATCCGTGGAGAGAGTGTTTCGCCGTCTTTACCTTCGTCGTTGTCGTCTACACTGCCACTATTAGTGACCGGGTCATTATTTTGAGCGCGAGCATTTTCTTGAGAGTTTCCTACTGCATCAACTCTTCGAGCAGGCTGAAGAATTGCGGTGATGGAATCTGCTTGAATAATATTATCAACAGCCACTGGAGGCGGTGCGCCTTCTTGATTAGGCTGAGTATCGCTATCATTTGGTACACGTACAGTCATACCAGTTGGATTTCTTTGATGCATATTCTGAGTGACTGTTTCCCCTACTTGTCCGCCTGCTTCAGCGATAACATTATTTCTGCCCACCATGTGTCCCATAGTTGCAATGATTGCGTGGTGTAAAGCGTCTACTTGGGACCTACGCTGATGTTCCTCTTCGACGAATCGCTGCAGTATCTGTAAAAAGAATAGAATAGGTTCCATGTTGTTGGACTGAGACGCAGCTGATGCGGTGTTAGGGGGAGGGGACTGTGGCAACATCCCAGCGAGACTCATGATGGTATGCACTGCGCTGCTTTGGGTAGATGGAACGGGATATTGACCCATCGTTTGAGCTGGAGGCGTTGGACCTCTACCCAAACTTTGAAGGGCAGCATTGAGCAGATTCATAGTGGGGTTGTTTGGATGTTGCCGTTGCGGGAATGACTGAAGATGATTAATTCCAGCGACATTATTCAGCTGGCTTGCAGGGGTGGGCATGGACTGATGATTTGGCAATGAATTCTGACTCGCTATTGGCTGATGATGATTACTACCAATGATGCTTTGAAGGATGTTGTTTATGTCAGCAAGATTCATTTGGTTTGTATGTTGATTCGGGCCAGGCTGGGGACTTGATGTGGAGGGTTGCTGTGTACTACGCTGCTGACCACTCCCATTTGCCTGTCTTGGAAGTTGATAAGGTACAGGCATAGGGTGTTGTTTGGGTTGCGCCATGACTTGCTGCTGCTGTGGAAACGGAATAGAAGCGCCTCCGCCATCATTCCCAATTGCATTGGCAGTAGTAGTAACAGCAGCGGCGGCGGTGGCGGCCGCGGAAGATGCACTCCTAGAATCCATTCTCTTGAACGTCGGTGAGCTGAACTCATAACGCCCACTACGTATGCGTGATAATCGAACAAAGCCCCATCGCTGCAGCTTTCTGAGGAAGCTAGCAAAGACTATTGAATTACCAAAATATTTTGGGATGATTTCCTGTTGATATGCAAAAGAAGAAGCAGTCATCGTTAGTATGGGTTAGTCATACTGGCATACATCGTCGACTCGTTAGAGGCGCATCAAAATATTATCGATTGATAATACCAACCTTCTCAAATTGCGTTTGATCAGTTATGATGAAGCTGTTACCATCCGTAGACCAATGGACGGTGGCATCATTATTCTGGCTCTCTCTGTCGAGCATTACTCTGAGCTGTTGTTGCGTCATGTCAAGGCAAAAGTGAGTGTCAAAGTTCAATTTATATTAGGCAATGAAGTGTTTTTAACATGTTGATTGTTGATGTTTGTCTTACCTCTTGAAGGAACTGCTCTCTAAAGCCAGATTTACGTGGCTTCTCCCCGCTCTGAGGAACTGTGGAAGCAGCATGATGTTGTGGCAGTGGCAACGGGTAGTATCTCTGAAAGAGATGTTGGGTTCCTTGCCCCAACAATTGATGTTGCCACCGTGGCTGATGCTGATGATGGCTCGTTTGTTGTACTCGCGGATATGTCGCCCGATCCATTACGTACATTGGCATTAATTGTTGGCTTGGTTGACGCACAATTATTGGAATTGGCTGCATCGCTCTCTGCGTCTTGTACTTCCTTCTTACTTTTTCGTGCGTTGGATTTGGATGGCATTATAATTAATCTACAATTCGAGAGCCTTCGTTGGTATGTCGGGATGTTGAAATGCGCAATTATGACTGCTGCGCCGATCGAACATTAAAAATTAAAGCACCACAAGTTGACGAAGTGTAGTGCTGCAGTAAGTTGAGACTGTATTACTGGAGGATATGTTGCACCACAATTCACAAAATGATGGTTTCAGCATGACAAGATTGATACAAAAGAGCTAGCAGATGATTCAGCTGATGAGGACTTTATCTTCGGCGAAACTGATTGCAACCTCCTTCAAGTTGTCTTGATCATTACAAGTAACAACATGAAGCCTACTTACATACTTCTACTTTACGCCACTCCATCGCCAATTACAGAGCCCCAAAAAAAATTTTGCGACCAAAAAGGCCACCGTCTGCCCCCCTTTTTCTGGCTGTAATATTTTTTCGCTCGCTGTAAAAATTCATTTGACGTTCTGGAACCGCGTTTTTGCCCATCCCCCTCCAATTAGAATTCGGGGGTTGGCGCCAAACCATCATTTTAACATGTGATTTTTATGGGACTTCTTCCTTCTTCATCTTCGGCGAAACTGAAAACTGATCGCAAGATCCAATCAGCTAGCGCAGTCCCACCATCCTCCAAAATGTGGAAATTTGACAAGGTCCTTACATGGGGTACGTAGGAATTAAACATACTGAATTCCTACTTGACAATAAAACGCGGTCAGACAAAAAATGAGGAAAGATTTTTCCACCTCCACCCAAGCTAGTAGTTCACCACGATGACAGCCGTCACTTCGCCCTATCAAAATCACTGCCACTTTGACGACATCGCTTCTATACTTCGAGGAATATCTCTTCTATCATGTCTTTGAAATATGAATTGACAACATGGTTACATTGGAGTATGAGATAGGTGCATAATATACAGTCCCTGGCAGCGGACCTTTTTATCGGCATATCATCGTGTCGCCGGTCCTGATGATCAGGGATATAGTGATGTAGAGAAGTCATACAAACACCATTCATCGACAGCAACTTCATCCAAGAGTATAACGGAGTCGTCTTGGCTGATTTCCGGGTCGACAACTCTGAATACACTCCACTGGGTTCAACATGCACCACCGACGGGTCATCGAATTTTGATAACGTTTCATACGACGGTGTTACAATGCGATGACATGATCCAAACATCATTTATTTCATCCCCGTCGCCTCTATATTGCTTATATGCAACTGATAGTGCAGAGGATTGATCCGTATCAGAGATATTGTTGGATAGAGACCGGATCAGACAACAATACAAGTTCTAATTGGAGCTAATACTTTGGGATGCTGATCGCCATTATGTGGGGGTACTCTGACTTTTCGCCGATAAATGCAGATGAACCGTGATACTAACTGGACGAAAGATGAGATAAACTAAAGTCGATGGGGGTGGAATCTGGTACAATGTCAGGAGACTTCTGTATCATTGCGAATTGACAATTTTATGTAGATTTTTGCCCCGCTTATACCCCCCTTTGGCATGAATACTAAGAACCACAGACTTATTGGGTAGTCACACGTTTTATAAAGTAAGATAGAAGCAGAATATGGGCTATTTGACATGTGTTCACTCACAACAGATTGTTATTTACAAGGATAAGGTGGGGATGAGGGTCCTGTGCAAGTGGCAGCTCTCATCTTAGTGGTGCCATAAATCACTATCTATTTTACCCCAAATGTGTGCCGTTCTGGATATGTGATTCGATATAGTGTTAACAGGAACATATCAAGAAAGGCACACATTTAGGTAAATTTTGGGTGTGTAGTATCATTACTACGGCAATAATCCCATGGTTTAGGTCGATTTTGCCCCTCTAAAAAAAGAATGAGAAGGTGGATGATGATGCTTGATCCGTCTGTCCGCCGTCCCACTTTGAATCGTAAAAGGTGGTGGTCCCTTCAAGGTATTCCCTTGCTTCAAGTTTCTCTGTCGTCATTCCGGGTCCATAAAGGACGCGTTGAATTTTCAGAATTTCTCCGGATTTCATAGTTGTGTTGCCTTAACGCAGTAGATATATACGTCATTCTGGTTCCGAATTAGATAGTCAGCTCAGGAGGCACCACATCATGTACTGAATTACTACGCGACAACAATACTTAAGCAGATGTGAAGATAAGATTTGCCGTCGTCTACAATACAACTCCCTTTGTGTTGTTGTTCCTTCGTCTTTTGTCTCCGATCATCAAAAGAAGTAAGACACAACACATTACAGCAAAGACACTCAAGGAGGCTTGCTTACGCTGTACATCGACATCTGTGTTTGCAGTCATCGGCATCATCGATCATCGTGGACAGAGAGTACATCCAATACCTGAAATAGGGAGTAGCTGTCTCTGTAAAACAAGCTATCTTACGTGCGTCTACTGTGACCATCTACGGCGTGGCTGGCGTTTGCCTCTTCTCAACAATCATGTCCGACTTTGTGCCAAAACCGCTAGTCTTCCTGGATCCAATGCCGTAGGTATCAAGACGAGGGAGGAGTGACACCCCAATTAATTACTATAGACTGATGATGATGAAATGTGAGCAACGCCTCCCATTTTGCTCCTAGGGCACGAAACTGATTTTTTGCGTGCTTTGGGCTGCGCGCTAACAACAAATCTGTCTAAATTAGTCATCTACACTAATTCGCCTCTCGCCGTAAATGTTGGTATGGGTGGAGAAGGCAGTTTGGTAGAGCCTATTTGCATCTATGCATATGAAGATCCTATGTTGAAGAGGTACCTTAAATGTGGCTTTCTTTTGTCCAGAGTCCAGAGCGACGGCGATGGTAACAATAGCACCTATGTTCCAACTCCTGTATCCTGCTTCTGCTTCTTCCGTAATTTGATAATCTTCTCTGCTTGATGTTCCTGAACTTCCGTTCGGACTTGGAAAACTTTTCCTCGTCCTGTCCGCATCCCTCAATGGAGTGACGTCTTCATCAGATGCTGTGGACACAGGTGCAGGGGATTTTGTGGAAGGGGAACTGTTTGTTTGTAGGTATATCCTTCGCAGTGGCAGTATTAAAATGTGAGTCAATTTTTGCTGCAGTAGTTGAATTGAAAATCTCCCCCACAGGTATTTTACAACGTTGGAACTCAATCTCTTTCACTTGTTTCCGACAGAGTCCACAAGTACCACTAATGTCCAACTCCAACCATTTGTATATATATAAGCACAGCGCAGAACGCCAGATACCCAATGACGTCGTACCGGTATAAGAAGTCTTGCTTCTGAGACAATAACAGCTTTAGAAGGCACCGTGCGTGCGTGCGTATGGTTCTGCTGGCGTTGTTCGTTCCTACCATGTCTTGGACTCTGGGCTCTCAAAATGAGGGTGGGTGGAGGTGGAGGTGATCGAATGAACAATGCTGAAAATCAAATCAAAGTCGCCTGAGCTCAGAGGAGGGAGATGTATCTTCATGGCAGTAGCACTCAATGTTGATATATTATTGGATGTTGTACTGTTGGTGTTGGTCCTTCTCTTCGTCAATACAGATACTAACAATTCAGACTCAGCATCTTACAACCGCACCATTGCAGTTGACGCGGCTGATCCAATCCCCGATAGACAACTATAATGGACTTTCAGTATGTACCTTCAAGTGTCAACTTTAACTCCATTCAAATTCAAGGTGTTGCCAATCTCTTCACACGTTCCTTTGTTATTGCTATTGCTATTTCCTGATGCTTATGGCAGAAATGACGGTAGAAAGGGTGATGCTGCAATGTTGTTGTATTTGTGATTTAATGATGTTAACAAGCACATTGAACGTAACATGTAATAAATTTGAGGTTTTGCAAAGGCCTACGCTAGGAGTTTGTGCTTTCCCAACTAACAATCCAATTATAATTGTCACAGCGTGTCAAGAATCAAGATGTCCATCTCAAATAAATAGCTACTCCTAGTCCGCGAGCTGCCAGCTGCCAACTCACAACTCAGCGTTCGGCTCGCTCGGTCCAACATGCACGGACATCGTTCACATCAATCATCATTAACATTACTACAGCTACAGCTACAGCTACAGCTACAGTACAGCGCTACTTTCACTTCTAAATAAGTATGGCGTCGGTATCGGTATTGGTATTGGTAGCCCCCGCCCTGTCCCTGTCCCTGTCCCTGCTGCTCAGCAGTCTCAGTTGTCGCTTGATTGGTCTCGTTCTCGTGATTTTCCTCTCAGCGGCAACATCACCATCATCCGGGTGGCTGACATCGACATCGGCACCGGCACCCATCAATTCCAACATCAACTCTCGGCGATATCGATTGTATCATTCTTCTTCTGAGGTGTCCCGTGTTTGGCCGGTGTCATTGTCATCACAGCTACAATGGCAGCTGCAATCTTCTTTGCTGCCAAATTCAAATGAAAATGAAGAAAAAGACAGCTCACCAGATGAAACTAACACTGGCGGGATCAGTTTCAGTTTCACTGATCAGCTGCGATTATCAATAGGCAAACGAGTTGGCAGTGGCGCCTATGGCACTGTTCACATTGCCCACCTGCATAACGATATCGATATCGACAGTGATGTAAAGAGAAATGTTGAAAGGTACATGTACATTGTCAAAAGGGCATGGACACTCTCCGAAATTGAAATGAATGTTCCCATGGCAGTGATGCAGCTGGATGATGATGATAATAATAACAATAACAATAATACTAATAATAAGAGCGCGAGTGATGTTCAGAGAACTGGTCTTGCTCAAGCTACGGGCGTGGCGCAAGAGGGCAGCGACGACGATGATAATGATAACAAGAGCAGCAGCAGTGACAAGATGAAGGAAAGGGCGGAAAGATGTCGATACTATTGGAATGTGGAGCGGCATATTGTTCAAAAGCTGGCATCATCGTCTCAGATGAGTAGGAAAGACAAAGACGAACAAGACGAAGAAGGATTAGCAGTACACCACCTCCACAACCCTGGCAGTCTAATCCGGCATCAAGTGCTGCACCGCATCTACACATGCGAACATCGGGGGAGTGTTCGGCTGCTCCTCCACATTGGCATGCTGCCTCCCATAGATCTAGGCGGCAGTCACCCCATGCGCTGACTACTGGTGGGATTGATGATGGAGGCTTCTTGTTTGGTGCAATAACTTGCTTCTTTGTAGCCGACACTGTCACCGCTGCTGTGATGACAGGAGAAGAGGAAGATTGCGCTGCTGCTGCTGCTGCTGGTGGTGTGGACATCGTAGTAGCAGGAGTGCTTCTTGCTTTTTTTGCATACGGATTCTTGTACGGATTATTTCGTTTGACAGCCGTTGCCGACGGTGTAATATGATTCGCAGTTTCAGTTACTGAGTTGTTACTGGATGCCTTGAGCCTCTTTTGTTACATCGTTTTGTTTCGTCATTTTTCAGCGCGTCAGTTCACTCATTCGTGATACTTAGGTAACAACTAGAGCATACGGCTGGCATGGTTATCAGTAACGACCACGTGATCTCAGCTGCGTTTCTACTTCTATTTAGTCGTCGTTTGCCTTCATTGGGACGATCGTGTGAAAGGGCCGCCATGGCTGGCCATGGTGATGATGTTTCTTGTGAATTCTGGCTGATTTTGAATTCAGAAGAAGTGAGGTTTTGCAAAGGCCTACGCTAGGAGTTTGTGCTTTCCCAACTAACAATCCAATTATAATTGTCACAGCGTGTCAAGAATCAAGATGTCCATCTCAAATAAATAGCTACTCCTAGTCCGCGAGCTGCCAGCTGCCAACTCACAACTCAGCGTTCGGCTCGCTCGGTCCAACATGCACGGACATCGTTCACATCAATCATCATTAACATTACTACAGCTACAGCTACAGCTACAGTACAGCGCTACTTTCACTTCTAAATAAGTATGGCGTCGGTATCGGTATTGGTATTGGTAGCCCCCGCCCTGTCCCTGTCCCTGTCCCTGCTGCTCAGCAGTCTCAGTTGTCGCTTGATTGGTCTCGTTCTCGTGATTTTCCTCTCAGCGGCAACATCACCATCATCCGGGTGGCTGACATCGACATCGGCACCGGCACCCATCAATTCCAACATCAACTCTCGGCGATATCGATTGTATCATTCTTCTTCTGAGGTGTCCCGTGTTTGGCCGGTGTCATTGTCATCACAGCTACAATGGCAGCTGCAATCTTCTTTGCTGCCAAATTCAAATGAAAATGAAGAAAAAGACAGCTCACCAGATGAAACTAACACTGGCGGGATCAGTTTCAGTTTCACTGATCAGCTGCGATTATCAATAGGCAAACGAGTTGGCAGTGGCGCCTATGGCACTGTTCACATTGCCCACCTGCATAACGATATCGATATCGACAGTGATGTAAAGAGAAATGTTGAAAGGTACATGTACATTGTCAAAAGGGCATGGACACTCTCCGAAATTGAAATGAATGTTCCCATGGCAGTGATGCAGCTGGATGATGATGATAATAATAACAATAACAATAATACTAATAATAAGAGCGCGAGTGATGTTCAGAGAACTGGTCTTGCTCAAGCTACGGGCGTGGCGCAAGAGGGCAGCGACGACGATGATAATGATAACAAGAGCAGCAGCAGTGACAAGATGAAGGAAAGGGCGGAAAGATGTCGATACTATTGGAATGTGGAGCGGCATATTGTTCAAAAGCTGGCATCATCGTCTCAGATGAGTAGGAAAGACAAAGACGAACAAGACGAAGAAGGATTAGCAGTACACCACCTCCACAACCCTGGCAGTCTAATCCGGCATCAAGTGCTGCACCGCATCTACACATGCGAACATCGGGGGAGTGTTCGGCTGCTCCTCCACATTGGCATGCTGCCTCCCATAGATCTAGGCGGCAGTCACCCCATGCGCTGACTACTGGTGGGATTGATGATGGAGGCTTCTTGTTTGGTGCAATAACTTGCTTCTTTGTAGCCGACACTGTCACCGCTGCTGTGATGACAGGAGAAGAGGAAGATTGCGCTGCTGCTGCTGCTGCTGGTGGTGTGGACATCGTAGTAGCAGGAGTGCTTCTTGCTTTTTTTGCATACGGATTCTTGTACGGATTATTTCGTTTGACAGCCGTTGCCGACGGTGTAATATGATTCGCAGTTTCAGTTACTGAGTTGTTACTGGATGCCTTGAGCCTCTTTTGTTACATCGTTTTGTTTCGTCATTTTTCAGCGCGTCAGTTCACTCATTCGTGATACTTAGGTAACAACTAGAGCATACGGCTGGCATGGTTATCAGTAACGACCACGTGATCTCAGCTGCGTTTCTACTTCTATTTAGTCGTCGTTTGCCTTCATTGGGACGATCGTGTGAAAGGGCCGCCATGGCTGGCCATGGTGATGATGTTTCTTGTGAATTCTGGCTGATTTTGAATTCAGAAGAAGTGAGGTTTTGCAAAGGCCTACGCTAGGAGTTTGTGCTTTCCCAACTAACAATCCAATTATAATTGTCACAGCGTGTCAAGAATCAAGATGTCCATCTCAAATAAATAGCTACTCCTAGTCCGCGAGCTGCCAGCTGCCAACTCACAACTCAGCGTTCGGCTCGCTCGGTCCAACATGCACGGACATCGTTCACATCAATCATCATTAACATTACTACAGCTACAGCTACAGCTACAGCTACAGTACAGCGCTACTTTCACTTCTAAATAAGTATGGCGTCGGTATCGGTATTGGTATTGGTAGCCCCCGCCCTGTCCCTGTCCCTGTCCCTGCTGCTCAGCAGTCTCAGTTGTCGCTTGATTGGTCTCGTTCTCGTGATTTTCCTCTCAGCGGCAACATCACCATCATCCGGGTGGCTGACATCGACATCGGCACCGGCACCCATCAATTCCAACATCAACTCTCGGCGATATCGATTGTATCATTCTTCTTCTGAGGTGTCCCGTGTTTGGCCGGTGTCATTGTCATCACAGCTACAATGGCAGCTGCAATCTTCTTTGCTGCCAAATTCAAATGAAAATGAAGAAAAAGACAGCTCACCAGATGAAACTAACACTGGCGGGATCAGTTTCAGTTTCACTGATCAGCTGCGATTATCAATAGGCAAACGAGTTGGCAGTGGCGCCTATGGCACTGTTCACATTGCCCACCTGCATAACGATATCGATATCGACAGTGATGTAAAGAGAAATGTTGAAAGGTACATGTACATTGTCAAAAGGGCATGGACACTCTCCGAAATTGAAATGAATGTTCCCATGGCAGTGATGCAGCTGGATGATGATGATAATAATAACAATAACAATAATACTAATAATAAGAGCGCGAGTGATGTTCAGAGAACTGGTCTTGCTCAAGCTACGGGCGTGGCGCAAGAGGGCAGCGACGACGATGATAATGATAACAAGAGCAGCAGCAGTGACAAGATGAAGGAAAGGGCGGAAAGATGTCGATACTATTGGAATGTGGAGCGGCATATTGTTCAAAAGCTGGCATCATCGTCTCAGATGAGTAGGAAAGACAAAGACGAACAAGACGAAGAAGGATTAGCAGTACACCACCTCCACAACCCTGGCAGTCTAATCCGGCATCAAGTGCTGCACCGCATCTACACATGCGAACATCGGGGGAGTGTTCGGCTGCTCCTCCACATTGGCATGCTGCCTCCCATAGATCTAGGCGGCAGTCACCCCATGCGCTGACTACTGGTGGGATTGATGATGGAGGCTTCTTGTTTGGTGCAATAACTTGCTTCTTTGTAGCCGACACTGTCACCGCTGCTGTGATGACAGGAGAAGAGGAAGATTGCGCTGCTGCTGCTGCTGCTGGTGGTGTGGACATCGTAGTAGCAGGAGTGCTTCTTGCTTTTTTTGCATACGGATTCTTGTACGGATTATTTCGTTTGACAGCCGTTGCCGACGGTGTAATATGATTCGCAGTTTCAGTTACTGAGTTGTTACTGGATGCCTTGAGCCTCTTTTGTTACATCGTTTTGTTTCGTCATTTTTCAGCGCGTCAGTTCACTCATTCGTGATACTTAGGTAACAACTAGAGCATACGGCTGGCATGGTTATCAGTAACGACCACGTGATCTCAGCTGCGTTTCTACTTCTATTTAGTCGTCGTTTGCCTTCATTGGGACGATCGTGTGAAAGGGCCGCCATGGCTGGCCATGGTGATGATGTTTCTTGTGAATTCTGGCTGATTTTGAATTCAGAAGAAGTGAGGTTTTGCAAAGGCCTACGCTAGGAGTTTGTGCTTTCCCAACTAACAATCCAATTATAATTGTCACAGCGTGTCAAGAATCAAGATGTCCATCTCAAATAAATAGCTACTCCTAGTCCGCGAGCTGCCAGCTGCCAACTCACAACTCAGCGTTCGGCTCGCTCGGTCCAACATGCACGGACATCGTTC
Organism: Skeletonema tropicum; assembly: GCA_037178625.1. Taxonomy (NCBI): domain Eukaryota; phylum Bacillariophyta; class Thalassiosirophyceae; order Thalassiosirales; family Thalassiosiraceae; genus Skeletonema; species Skeletonema tropicum. The sequence continues at coordinate 3,926,330 of CM074132.1, read as the reverse complement.
ACATCAATCATCATTAACATTACTACAGCTACAGCTACAGCTACAGCTACAGTACAGCGCTACTTTCACTTCTAAATAAGTATGGCGTCGGTATCGGTATTGGTATTGGTAGCCCCCGCCCTGTCCCTGTCCCTGTCCCTGCTGCTCAGCAGTCTCAGTTGTCGCTTGATTGGTCTCGTTCTCGTGATTTTCCTCTCAGCGGCAACATCACCATCATCCGGGTGGCTGACATCGACATCGGCACCGGCACCCATCAATTCCAACATCAACTCTCGGCGATATCGATTGTATCATTCTTCTTCTGAGGTGTCCCGTGTTTGGCCGGTGTCATTGTCATCACAGCTACAATGGCAGCTGCAATCTTCTTTGCTGCCAAATTCAAATGAAAATGAAGAAAAAGACAGCTCACCAGATGAAACTAACACTGGCGGGATCAGTTTCAGTTTCACTGATCAGCTGCGATTATCAATAGGCAAACGAGTTGGCAGTGGCGCCTATGGCACTGTTCACATTGCCCACCTGCATAACGATATCGATATCGACAGTGATGTAAAGAGAAATGTTGAAAGGTACATGTACATTGTCAAAAGGGCATGGACACTCTCCGAAATTGAAATGAATGTTCCCATGGCAGTGATGCAGCTGGATGATGATGATAATAATAACAATAACAATAATACTAATAATAAGAGCGCGAGTGATGTTCAGAGAACTGGTCTTGCTCAAGCTACGGGCGTGGCGCAAGAGGGCAGCGACGACGATGATAATGATAACAAGAGCAGCAGCAGTGACAAGATGAAGGAAAGGGCGGAAAGATGTCGATACTATTGGAATGTGGAGCGGCATATTGTTCAAAAGCTGGCATCATCGTCTCAGATGAGTAGGAAAGACAAAGACGAACAAGACGAAGAAGGATTAGCAGTACACCACCTCCACAACCCTGGCAGTCTAATCCGGCATCAAGTGCTGCACCGCATCTACACATGCGAACATCGGGGGAGTGTTCGGCTGCTCCTCCACATTGGCATGCTGCCTCCCATAGATCTAGGCGGCAGTCACCCCATGCGCTGACTACTGGTGGGATTGATGATGGAGGCTTCTTGTTTGGTGCAATAACTTGCTTCTTTGTAGCCGACACTGTCACCGCTGCTGTGATGACAGGAGAAGAGGAAGATTGCGCTGCTGCTGCTGCTGCTGGTGGTGTGGACATCGTAGTAGCAGGAGTGCTTCTTGCTTTTTTTGCATACGGATTCTTGTACGGATTATTTCGTTTGACAGCCGTTGCCGACGGTGTAATATGATTCGCAGTTTCAGTTACTGAGTTGTTACTGGATGCCTTGAGCCTCTTTTGTTACATCGTTTTGTTTCGTCATTTTTCAGCGCGTCAGTTCACTCATTCGTGATACTTAGGTAACAACTAGAGCATACGGCTGGCATGGTTATCAGTAACGACCACGTGATCTCAGCTGCGTTTCTACTTCTATTTAGTCGTCGTTTGCCTTCATTGGGACGATCGTGTGAAAGGGCCGCCATGGCTGGCCATGGTGATGATGTTTCTTGTGAATTCTGGCTGATTTTGAATTCAGAAGAAGTGAGGTTTTGCAAAGGCCTACGCTAGGAGTTTGTGCTTTCCCAACTAACAATCCAATTATAATTGTCACAGCGTGTCAAGAATCAAGATGTCCATCTCAAATAAATAGCTACTCCTAGTCCGCGAGCTGCCAGCTGCCAACTCACAACTCAGCGTTCGGCTCGCTCGGTCCAACATGCACGGACATCGTTCACATCAATCATCATTAACATTACTACAGCTACAGCTACAGCTACAGCTACAGTACAGCGCTACTTTCACTTCTAAATAAGTATGGCGTCGGTATCGGTATTGGTATTGGTAGCCCCCGCCCTGTCCCTGTCCCTGTCCCTGCTGCTCAGCAGTCTCAGTTGTCGCTTGATTGGTCTCGTTCTCGTGATTTTCCTCTCAGCGGCAACATCACCATCATCCGGGTGGCTGACATCGACATCGGCACCGGCACCCATCAATTCCAACATCAACTCTCGGCGATATCGATTGTATCATTCTTCTTCTGAGGTGTCCCGTGTTTGGCCGGTGTCATTGTCATCACAGCTACAATGGCAGCTGCAATCTTCTTTGCTGCCAAATTCAAATGAAAATGAAGAAAAAGACAGCTCACCAGATGAAACTAACACTGGCGGGATCAGTTTCAGTTTCACTGATCAGCTGCGATTATCAATAGGCAAACGAGTTGGCAGTGGCGCCTATGGCACTGTTCACATTGCCCACCTGCATAACGATATCGATATCGACAGTGATGTAAAGAGAAATGTTGAAAGGTACATGTACATTGTCAAAAGGGCATGGACACTCTCCGAAATTGAAATGAATGTTCCCATGGCAGTGATGCAGCTGGATGATGATGATAATAATAACAATAACAATAATACTAATAATAAGAGCGCGAGTGATGTTCAGAGAACTGGTCTTGCTCAAGCTACGGGCGTGGCGCAAGAGGGCAGCGACGACGATGATAATGATAACAAGAGCAGCAGCAGTGACAAGATGAAGGAAAGGGCGGAAAGATGTCGATACTATTGGAATGTGGAGCGGCATATTGTTCAAAAGCTGGCATCATCGTCTCAGATGAGTAGGAAAGACAAAGACGAACAAGACGAAGAAGGATTAGCAGTACACCACCTCCACAACCCTGGCAGTCTAATCCGGCATCAAGTGCTGCACCGCATCTACACATGCGAACATCGGGGGAGTGTTCGGCTGCTCCTCCACATTGGCATGCTGCCTCCCATAGATCTAGGCGGCAGTCACCCCATGCGCTGACTACTGGTGGGATTGATGATGGAGGCTTCTTGTTTGGTGCAATAACTTGCTTCTTTGTAGCCGACACTGTCACCGCTGCTGTGATGACAGGAGAAGAGGAAGATTGCGCTGCTGCTGCTGCTGCTGGTGGTGTGGACATCGTAGTAGCAGGAGTGCTTCTTGCTTTTTTTGCATACGGATTCTTGTACGGATTATTTCGTTTGACAGCCGTTGCCGACGGTGTAATATGATTCGCAGTTTCAGTTACTGAGTTGTTACTGGATGCCTTGAGCCTCTTTTGTTACATCGTTTTGTTTCGTCATTTTTCAGCGCGTCAGTTCACTCATTCGTGATACTTAGGTAACAACTAGAGCATACGGCTGGCATGGTTATCAGTAACGACCACGTGATCTCAGCTGCGTTTCTACTTCTATTTAGTCGTCGTTTGCCTTCATTGGGACGATCGTGTGAAAGGGCCGCCATGGCTGGCCATGGTGATGATGTTTCTTGTGAATTCTGGCTGATTTTGAATTCAGAAGAAGTGAGGTTTTGCAAAGGCCTACGCTAGGAGTTTGTGCTTTCCCAACTAACAATCCAATTATAATTGTCACAGCGTGTCAAGAATCAAGATGTCCATCTCAAATAAATAGCTACTCCTAGTCCGCGAGCTGCCAGCTGCCAACTCACAACTCAGCGTTCGGCTCGCTCGGTCCAACATGCACGGACATCGTTCACATCAATCATCATTAACATTACTACAGCTACAGCTACAGCTACAGTACAGCGCTACTTTCACTTCTAAATAAGTATGGCGTCGGTATCGGTATTGGTATTGGTAGCCCCCGCCCTGTCCCTGTCCCTGTCCCTGCTGCTCAGCAGTCTCAGTTGTCGCTTGATTGGTCTCGTTCTCGTGATTTTCCTCTCAGCGGCAACATCACCATCATCCGGGTGGCTGACATCGACATCGGCACCGGCACCCATCAATTCCAACATCAACTCTCGGCGATATCGATTGTATCATTCTTCTTCTGAGGTGTCCCGTGTTTGGCCGGTGTCATTGTCATCACAGCTACAATGGCAGCTGCAATCTTCTTTGCTGCCAAATTCAAATGAAAATGAAGAAAAAGACAGCTCACCAGATGAAACTAACACTGGCGGGATCAGTTTCAGTTTCACTGATCAGCTGCGATTATCAATAGGCAAACGAGTTGGCAGTGGCGCCTATGGCACTGTTCACATTGCCCACCTGCATAACGATATCGATATCGACAGTGATGTAAAGAGAAATGTTGAAAGGTACATGTACATTGTCAAAAGGGCATGGACACTCTCCGAAATTGAAATGAATGTTCCCATGGCAGTGATGCAGCTGGATGATGATGATAATAATAACAATAACAATAATACTAATAATAAGAGCGCGAGTGATGTTCAGAGAACTGGTCTTGCTCAAGCTACGGGCGTGGCGCAAGAGGGCAGCGACGACGATGATAATGATAACAAGAGCAGCAGCAGTGACAAGATGAAGGAAAGGGCGGAAAGATGTCGATACTATTGGAATGTGGAGCGGCATATTGTTCAAAAGCTGGCATCATCGTCTCAGATGAGTAGGAAAGACAAAGACGAACAAGACGAAGAAGGATTAGCAGTACACCACCTCCACAACCCTGGCAGTCTAATCCGGCATCAAGTGCTGCACCGCATCTACACATGCGAACATCGGGGGAGTGTTCGGCTGCTCCTCCACATTGGCATGCTGCCTCCCATAGATCTAGGCGGCAGTCACCCCATGCGCTGACTACTGGTGGGATTGATGATGGAGGCTTCTTGTTTGGTGCAATAACTTGCTTCTTTGTAGCCGACACTGTCACCGCTGCTGTGATGACAGGAGAAGAGGAAGATTGCGCTGCTGCTGCTGCTGCTGCTGGTGGTGTGGACATCGTAGTAGCAGGAGTGCTTCTTGCTTTTTTTGCATACGGATTCTTGTACGGATTATTTCGTTTGACAGCCGTTGCCGACGGTGTAATATGATTCGCAGTTTCAGTTACTGAGTTGTTACTGGATGCCTTGAGCCTCTTTTGTTACATCGTTTTGTTTCGTCATTTTTCAGCGCGTCAGTTCACTCATTCGTGATACTTAGGTAACAACTAGAGCATACGGCTGGCATGGTTATCAGTAACGACCACGTGATCTCAGCTGCGTTTCTACTTCTATTTAGTCGTCGTTTGCCTTCATTGGGACGATCGTGTGAAAGGGCCGCCATGGCTGGCCATGGTGATGATGTTTCTTGTGAATTCTGGCTGATTTTGAATTCAGAAGAAGTGAGGTTTTGCAAAGGCCTACGCTAGGAGTTTGTGCTTTCCCAACTAACAATCCAATTATAATTGTCACAGCGTGTCAAGAATCAAGATGTCCATCTCAAATAAATAGCTACTCCTAGTCCGCGAGCTGCCAGCTGCCAACTCACAACTCAGCGTTCGGCTCGCTCGGTCCAACATGCACGGACATCGTTCACATCAATCATCATTAACATTACTACAGCTACAGCTACAGCTACAGTACAGCGCTACTTTCACTTCTAAATAAGTATGGCGTCGGTATCGGTATTGGTATTGGTAGCCCCCGCCCTGTCCCTGTCCCTGTCCCTGCTGCTCAGCAGTCTCAGTTGTCGCTTGATTGGTCTCGTTCTCGTGATTTTCCTCTCAGCGGCAACATCACCATCATCCGGGTGGCTGACATCGACATCGGCACCGGCACCCATCAATTCCAACATCAACTCTCGGCGATATCGATTGTATCATTCTTCTTCTGAGGTGTCCCGTGTTTGGCCGGTGTCATTGTCATCACAGCTACAATGGCAGCTGCAATCTTCTTTGCTGCCAAATTCAAATGAAAATGAAGAAAAAGACAGCTCACCAGATGAAACTAACACTGGCGGGATCAGTTTCAGTTTCACTGATCAGCTGCGATTATCAATAGGCAAACGAGTTGGCAGTGGCGCCTATGGCACTGTTCACATTGCCCACCTGCATAACGATATCGATATCGACAGTGATGTAAAGAGAAATGTTGAAAGGTACATGTACATTGTCAAAAGGGCATGGACACTCTCCGAAATTGAAATGAATGTTCCCATGGCAGTGATGCAGCTGGATGATGATGATAATAATAACAATAACAATAATACTAATAATAAGAGCGCGAGTGATGTTCAGAGAACTGGTCTTGCTCAAGCTACGGGCGTGGCGCAAGAGGGCAGCGACGACGATGATAATGATAACAAGAGCAGCAGCAGTGACAAGATGAAGGAAAGGGCGGAAAGATGTCGATACTATTGGAATGTGGAGCGGCATATTGTTCAAAAGCTGGCATCATCGTCTCAGATGAGTAGGAAAGACAAAGACGAACAAGACGAAGAAGGATTAGCAGTACACCACCTCCACAACCCTGGCAGTCTAATCCGGCATCAAGTGCTGCACCGCATCTACACATGCGAACATCGGGGGAGTGTTCGGCTGCTCCTCCACATTGGCATGCTGCCTCCCATAGATCTAGGCGGCAGTCACCCCATGCGCTGACTACTGGTGGGATTGATGATGGAGGCTTCTTGTTTGGTGCAATAACTTGCTTCTTTGTAGCCGACACTGTCACCGCTGCTGTGATGACAGGAGAAGAGGAAGATTGCGCTGCTGCTGCTGCTGCTGGTGGTGTGGACATCGTAGTAGCAGGAGTGCTTCTTGCTTTTTTTGCATACGGATTCTTGTACGGATTATTTCGTTTGACAGCCGTTGCCGACGGTGTAATATGATTCGCAGTTTCAGTTACTGAGTTGTTACTGGATGCCTTGAGCCTCTTTTGTTACATCGTTTTGTTTCGTCATTTTTCAGCGCGTCAGTTCACTCATTCGTGATACTTAGGTAACAACTAGAGCATACGGCTGGCATGGTTATCAGTAACGACCACGTGATCTCAGCTGCGTTTCTACTTCTATTTAGTCGTCGTTTGCCTTCATTGGGACGATCGTGTGAAAGGGCCGCCATGGCTGGCCATGGTGATGATGTTTCTTGTGAATTCTGGCTGATTTTGAATTCAGAAGAAGTGAGGTTTTGCAAAGGCCTACGCTAGGAGTTTGTGCTTTCCCAACTAACAATCCAATTATAATTGTCACAGCGTGTCAAGAATCAAGATGTCCATCTCAAATAAATAGCTACTCCTAGTCCGCGAGCTGCCAGCTGCCAACTCACAACTCAGCGTTCGGCTCGCTCGGTCCAACATGCACGGACATCGTTCACATCAATCATCATTAACATTACTACAGCTACAGCTACAGCTACAGCTACAGCTACAGTACAGCGCTACTTTCACTTCTAAATAAGTATGGCGTCGGTATCGGTATTGGTATTGGTAGCCCCCGCCCTGTCCCTGTCCCTGTCCCTGCTGCTCAGCAGTCTCAGTTGTCGCTTGATTGGTCTCGTTCTCGTGATTTTCCTCTCAGCGGCAACATCACCATCATCCGGGTGGCTGACATCGACATCGGCACCGGCACCCATCAATTCCAACATCAACTCTCGGCGATATCGATTGTATCATTCTTCTTCTGAGGTGTCCCGTGTTTGGCCGGTGTCATTGTCATCACAGCTACAATGGCAGCTGCAATCTTCTTTGCTGCCAAATTCAAATGAAAATGAAGAAAAAGACAGCTCACCAGATGAAACTAACACTGGCGGGATCAGTTTCAGTTTCACTGATCAGCTGCGATTATCAATAGGCAAACGAGTTGGCAGTGGCGCCTATGGCACTGTTCACATTGCCCACCTGCATAACGATATCGATATCGACAGTGATGTAAAGAGAAATGTTGAAAGGTACATGTACATTGTCAAAAGGGCATGGACACTCTCCGAAATTGAAATGAATGTTCCCATGGCAGTGATGCAGCTGGATGATGATGATAATAATAACAATAACAATAATACTAATAATAAGAGCGCGAGTGATGTTCAGAGAACTGGTCTTGCTCAAGCTACGGGCGTGGCGCAAGAGGGCAGCGACGACGATGATAATGATAACAAGAGCAGCAGCAGTGACAAGATGAAGGAAAGGGCGGAAAGATGTCGATACTATTGGAATGTGGAGCGGCATATTGTTCAAAAGCTGGCATCATCGTCTCAGATGAGTAGGAAAGACAAAGACGAACAAGACGAAGAAGGATTAGCAGTACACCACCTCCACAACCCTGGCAGTCTAATCCGGCATCAAGTGCTGCACCGCATCTACACATGCGAACATCGGGGGAGTGTTCGGCTGCTCCTCCACATTGGCATGCTGCCTCCCATAGATCTAGGCGGCAGTCACCCCATGCGCTGACTACTGGTGGGATTGATGATGGAGGCTTCTTGTTTGGTGCAATAACTTGCTTCTTTGTAGCCGACACTGTCACCGCTGCTGTGATGACAGGAGAAGAGGAAGATTGCGCTGCTGCTGCTGCTGCTGGTGGTGTGGACATCGTAGTAGCAGGAGTGCTTCTTGCTTTTTTTGCATACGGATTCTTGTACGGATTATTTCGTTTGACAGCCGTTGCCGACGGTGTAATATGATTCGCAGTTTCAGTTACTGAGTTGTTACTGGATGCCTTGAGCCTCTTTTGTTACATCGTTTTGTTTCGTCATTTTTCAGCGCGTCAGTTCACTCATTCGTGATACTTAGGTAACAACTAGAGCATACGGCTGGCATGGTTATCAGTAACGACCACGTGATCTCAGCTGCGTTTCTACTTCTATTTAGTCGTCGTTTGCCTTCATTGGGACGATCGTGTGAAAGGGCCGCCATGGCTGGCCATGGTGATGATGTTTCTTGTGAATTCTGGCTGATTTTGAATTCAGAAGAAGTGAGGTTTTGCAAAGGCCTACGCTAGGAGTTTGTGCTTTCCCAACTAACAATCCAATTATAATTGTCACAGCGTGTCAAGAATCAAGATGTCCATCTCAAATAAATAGCTACTCCTAGTCCGCGAGCTGCCAGCTGCCAACTCACAACTCAGCGTTCGGCTCGCTCGGTCCAACATGCACGGACATCGTTCACATCAATCATCATTAACATTACTACAGCTACAGCTACAGCTACAGCTACAGCTACAGTACAGCGCTACTTTCACTTCTAAATAAGTATGGCGTCGGTATCGGTATTGGTATTGGTAGCCCCCGCCCTGTCCCTGTCCCTGTCCCTGCTGCTCAGCAGTCTCAGTTGTCGCTTGATTGGTCTCGTTCTCGTGATTTTCCTCTCAGCGGCAACATCACCATCATCCGGGTGGCTGACATCGACATCGGCACCGGCACCCATCAATTCCAACATCAACTCTCGGCGATATCGATTGTATCATTCTTCTTCTGAGGTGTCCCGTGTTTGGCCGGTGTCATTGTCATCACAGCTACAATGGCAGCTGCAATCTTCTTTGCTGCCAAATTCAAATGAAAATGAAGAAAAAGACAGCTCACCAGATGAAACTAACACTGGCGGGATCAGTTTCAGTTTCACTGATCAGCTGCGATTATCAATAGGCAAACGAGTTGGCAGTGGCGCCTATGGCACTGTTCACATTGCCCACCTGCATAACGATATCGATATCGACAGTGATGTAAAGAGAAATGTTGAAAGGTACATGTACATTGTCAAAAGGGCATGGACACTCTCCGAAATTGAAATGAATGTTCCCATGGCAGTGATGCAGCTGGATGATGATGATAATAATAACAATAACAATAATACTAATAATAAGAGCGCGAGTGATGTTCAGAGAACTGGTCTTGCTCAAGCTACGGGCGTGGCGCAAGAGGGCAGCGACGACGATGATAATGATAACAAGAGCAGCAGCAGTGACAAGATGAAGGAAAGGGCGGAAAGATGTCGATACTATTGGAATGTGGAGCGGCATATTGTTCAAAAGCTGGCATCATCGTCTCAGATGAGTAGGAAAGACAAAGACGAACAAGACGAAGAAGGATTAGCAGTACACCACCTCCACAACCCTGGCAGTCTAATCCGGCATCAAGTGCTGCACCGCATCTACACATGCGAACATCGGGGGAGTGTTCGGCTGCTCCTCCACATTGGCATGCTGCCTCCCATAGATCTAGGCGGCAGTCACCCCATGCGCTGACTACTGGTGGGATTGATGATGGAGGCTTCTTGTTTGGTGCAATAACTTGCTTCTTTGTAGCCGACACTGTCACCGCTGCTGTGATGACAGGAGAAGAGGAAGATTGCGCTGCTGCTGCTGCTGCTGGTGGTGTGGACATCGTAGTAGCAGGAGTGCTTCTTGCTTTTTTTGCATACGGATTCTTGTACGGATTATTTCGTTTGACAGCCGTTGCCGACGGTGTAATATGATTCGCAGTTTCAGTTACTGAGTTGTTACTGGATGCCTTGAGCCTCTTTTGTTCCTTCGTTTGTCGAATTTCAAGTGCCCTCTTTCGATTTTCTTCCATTCGACGACGTTGTTCGGCGGATATTTTGGGTGTTGCTGTTGCGTCTACTACTACATCATTCTTATTTGACTCTTTGTCATCATCCGCAGCCGCAGCCGCAGCCACATCTAATGCTACTGCCACCGGCTTTGTCACTACTTCTTTCTCAGCGGCTGCCTCCTCCTGCAAATAACAATTCTTCAACCGTTGCTGCAAATCAACCTTTTTGCCGGAAGAGGAGAGTCCATATTGTTTGACTGTTTTGCGCAGCTCATTCCAGTCTAGATTGTCCACGTCGACAGGTGATTTGTTGTTGTTGTTGTTGTTGTGCACATCGTTTTGTTTCGTCATTTTTCAGCGCGTCAGTTCACTCATTCGTGATACTTAGGTAACAACTAGAGCATACGGCTGGCATGGTTATCAGTAACGACCACGTGATCTCAGCTGCGTTTCTACTTCTATTTAGTCGTCGTTTGCCTTCATTGGGACGATCGTGTGAAAGGGCCGCCATGGCTGGCCATGGTGATGATGTTTCTTGTGAATTCTGGCTGATTTTGAATTCAGAAGAAGTGAGGTTTTGCAAAGGCCTACGCTAGGAGTTTGTGCTTTCCCAACTAACAATCCAATTATAATTGTCACAGCGTGTCAAGAATCAAGATGTCCATCTCAAATAAATAGCTACTCCTAGTCCGCGAGCTGCCAGCTGCCAACTCACAACTCAGCGTTCGGCTCGCTCGGTCCAACATGCACGGACATCGTTCACATCAATCATCATTAACATTACTACAGCTACAGCTACAGCTACAGTACAGCGCTACTTTCACTTCTAAATAAGTATGGCGTCGGTATCGGTATTGGTATTGGTAGCCCCCGCCCTGTCCCTGTCCCTGTCCCTGCTGCTCAGCAGTCTCAGTTGTCGCTTGATTGGTCTCGTTCTCGTGATTTTCCTCTCAGCGGCAACATCACCATCATCCGGGTGGCTGACATCGACATCGGCACCGGCACCCATCAATTCCAACATCAACTCTCGGCGATATCGATTGTATCATTCTTCTTCTGAGGTGTCCCGTGTTTGGCCGGTGTCATTGTCATCACAGCTACAATGGCAGCTGCAATCTTCTTTGCTGCCAAATTCAAATGAAAATGAAGAAAAAGACAGCTCACCAGATGAAACTAACACTGGCGGGATCAGTTTCAGTTTCACTGATCAGCTGCGATTATCAATAGGCAAACGAGTTGGCAGTGGCGCCTATGGCACTGTTCACATTGCCCACCTGCATAACGATATCGATATCGACAGTGATGTAAAGAGAAATGTTGAAAGGTACATGTACATTGTCAAAAGGGCATGGACACTCTCCGAAATTGAAATGAATGTTCCCATGGCAGTGATGCAGCTGGATGATGATGATAATAATAACAATAACAATAATACTAATAATAAGAGCGCGAGTGATGTTCAGAGAACTGGTCTTGCTCAAGCTACGGGCGTGGCGCAAGAGGGCAGCGACGACGATGATAATGATAACAAGAGCAGCAGCAGTGACAAGATGAAGGAAAGGGCGGAAAGATGTCGATACTATTGGAATGTGGAGCGGCATATTGTTCAAAAGCTGGCATCATCGTCTCAGATGAGTAGGAAAGACAAAGACGAACAAGACGAAGAAGGATATTCGAATTGTCACGTCACACCACAATTCAAGGGAGTCTTTCGATCCGCAGCAGCAGCAGCAGCAGTTGACAACACTGATAACAATGAGGGAGGGGAAATTATTGTACCTGGCTACGGAAAGATTGGGACATCTGAAAGTACTACTGAAACTAACAACATCTTTTCCATAATTAATGGCGGGGATAGCAAGGAAGAACTGCAGGAATGGATGGTGTTTGAATACATTCCCTCGGGTTCGTTTGGTGGTGATGAGGAGTCATTGACAGCGTTGACTTTATTGGATGCAATGCAGGTGAGTATATATACACACACACTCACTCTCGCTCTCTCTCTCTCTCTATCTATCAATCTAACTATCCTAAATGTTTCAAATCTCGTTTTCTCCACGCTAACACTCTACAAATTATCATCTGTTCTTTCAACAAACACAGATGGATTGGAGGGATGATCAGCACCTAGAAGAGCAAGATGGAGATAATCATCATCATTTGGAAGATATTGCCACTGCGATGAATCTACCATCGAAGAAATTTGGGGATACGCTGGATGCCATTTTTGTTTCAATATTGGAGGATTTAAAGGTAATTCATGCGTCGAATATTGTGCATCGTGATGGTAAGTGGTTTGTTTTGGACGTGTAATAATCGCTGTTAATATTGCTGCGCTTGATGTACCCCATGTATCACCTAACTTCTTCAATCCGTCACGACCCCTTTCAGTCAAACCCAGTAATCTTCTTTGCGACGGTATAAACAATCGTTTACTACTCATCGACTTTGGCAGCGCCGCAGATCTCGACCTATCATCTCCTGCTAAGCCCAGCCAACAAAATAATGTCATTGGAAATATCTTCTTCTCTAATGCTGCCGCAGGTCTCCAACAACCACAACAACAACGACGTGTAGGCTTCGACGAGGGTATAGCTCCCATCTCGCCAATCTACAGTGCTCCCGAAACATTTATTAAATTGGATGAAAACCCATTGGCATTCGATGTCTTTTCAGCTGCTCTAGTCATGTGTCAACTACTTTTCAATCTATTGGATGAAGAACGGACCGATGCAGGCTTCACTCAACAATTGCGAGAGGCAGATTATGATTTAGATACCTGGCTTGAGAATAGTTTACGGGCCAAGTTGATGCGCCCATTGGGATTTGATGATGCTTTGGAATATCTGGGTGAACGACGGGGGCTTTGGGCGCTGCTGAAGCAAATGCTTCAGCCTGATCCATTGAATCGTATTTCGTCTTCCATGGCATTGGCACGCTTAAATGAGATATTGGCATTACGGAGTGGTGAAATGGATTGGTCGGATGAGACGATCGCACTTGTTGCAAGAGAAGAAGAATACTTTGAAAGTGTTATTGATTCATTTGGCACGATTAGTTATGGAGATGGGCAGGATGATAGTCGACCTCGTCCTCTGCACTTTTTGGCTTCGTTTAAGGCAGGTGTTCCAGCTGGTCTTGTCCTCGCAGAGGCATCTGGTGACTATAGTATTGAAGACAGTGATATGAGTGATGAGGCAAAAGAAAAATGGAAGGAAGCAACAAAATTCGCTTCCCCTGGAGAGGTATTCGTAAGAGGGTGGAATACAAATGGTCAAGCGGATAAATTGGGCATATTTGAAGTGGGCGATCGATTGAGGGGAGTTGGTGAGCTCCCATTCACAAATGCAGGGTACGAAGCTGCTGTAGATTTGGTAAGTGGATCTATGTTAATTCTGAACGTCGACCTATGGTCTATGCTAAATGATGTAGCCCTTCTCTCGTGCCTATTACCTCAGATTCAACGGCAACCGCGATCAGGAGGGACACTGAAACTCCATTTCGATCGACTGTCGAAGTTAAATGAGCAAGTCCTGATGGATCAAAACAACAAAGGCGGCCATTCTTTTAAACAGGTTGTTAGCCAAGGTACCTGGAAGAGCAAAGGGCGTCGAGGGAACCAAGAAGACTCGTTCGGTAAGTGGGTGATTTGATCTCTAGTGCTACTTCAATTTTTGTACTGGTAAGTTGCAGCTCTCTAACGTGATCCTTTTCGCAACTTCTTTGCAGTTCTACATGAGATCAAAAATGACGTCAGCGGTGATGTCCTCCTCGCTGGTGTATTTGATGGGCATGCTGGTCCCGCTGCCAGTGAAAGTGTGTCGAACGTGCTTCCTAGCTTGTTTAGAGAGGAATTATTAACCTCAAATGGACGAAGTGACTCTGTCATTAGAGAATCTCTACAGCAAAGCTGGAGAAGGACGTGTGATTTGTATAAAAATGGGTGTGATGAGAATGGCGAGTGCGTTGTCGATTATGATCCATTAGAGGGAATTCTATTTGCCGAGACCGGCTCGATTGGTCTTATTGGTGAGTTTATCTACTTGACTATTTGATACTACTTCTATGTACATGAACACAAATGTATATGTCAGCGCCTCTAACCTCTTATTTCGTCATTTCAGTAGCTGGGACCACCGCAACAATCGCGGCAATATCAATGAATCCAAATGGGGCCAACGAATTAACCATTCTCAACTGTGGTGATAGTAGAACGATGCTCGTAGGAGAACCAGTCATCGGAGATGGCTCGGTGGTCGTATTTGAAACCAGAGATCATTCACCTGACGACACGATAGAGATTGAGCGTCTGTCTCTGGGTAAAGAGCTAGGATTGGATTATTCGATTCCTGAGTGTTCCGTGTCTGGATCGTATTTGAGGGTGGGAGACTTTCAGTATGCGCTTTGTCGCTCGCTCGAGGGGACATACGTGACATCAAAGGGGATTGTTAGCGATCCGGACATTACAAATATCAATCTAAAAACTGCACTGGCTGGACGGCAGTACAATTCTCTAGTGCTAGCGTGTGATGGGCTCTTTGAGGTAATGTCAAGCGAAGAGGTAGGAAAGGAGGCGGTGCTCATGAGGAAAGCAGGATATAAAGCAGACGAAGTTGCGAAGAACTTGTGTGGACAGGCTTTGAAGAAGGGCAGCTATGATAATATCAGTGTGATCGTCCTGCATCTTGGTGATGCATAGTGGGGAGAACAACGTACTTGCATGGAACTTAAATTTGAATACATACTTAAAATGCCTAGATGGAAGATAGGAATTAAATAGAGAGAGAATCCAGAGGCCACTGAGCACTGGCGCGGCTTCACCCTTGGGCATGGTCCCATAGTTGAGCGACATGACTCTCACATAGTTTCAATCTCCATGCTCTCTTTCAGTGTGATTTGACATCTTCCGCTTCTACATGGCCATACCTCATGCACACTCCGGCCTGAAGAGGTTGCACTGTACATCCTTCGCTGCTGCATCGCTTGTGCTTCTTTGCTCCATGTCTGATGCACACTCCTCCCGTAAGAGTTTGATTTGTACATCCTTCGATTCTGCAGAGTCTCTTTCCTCCATGCCTGCAGCACACTCCTCCCTTCTGTGCTTGATTCGTACATCCTTCGCTGCTGCATTGTCTCTTCTTTGCCCCATGCCTGATGCACACTCCTCTCTTTTGAGCTTGATTCGTACATCCCTGAAAGCTGCATAGTATCCTTTATCCATGCCTGCAGCATGATCCTCCTCGCCGCGGTGTGTTTGGGCACCCATTCGTGGAACATAACTTCTTGCTGCGCCTGTATTTTACACCTTTCTTTTGAGCCTGCTCATCGTCATGAACTTCGGATGGTTTCCGCCGTCTCTTCGTTACGGCTAGTTTGCCTCCCACTACATCCATAGAATCATTCCGAGCAGCTCCAGCCGAAGTTCGAGTTGAAGTTCTGCGGATAGCCCCATCATTTGATACAGATGATGTATTGAAGGAAATACAATCATTCATCTCGACAGCTGCCATAGCCGCCTCAGCCCTCCTACGCATGGTATCTTGATAAATGAGGACAGCATAGTCTTCCTCCTCGCCTTCTTTCATTTTGAGTTTGTTGCTCCTACGATCTATGCAGCGGTCATCACAGTGTAACAACATTGACTCAAGTAGTTGCGCTGTTTATACTTAGTCTTACTCACATGAGCTGAGAAGCCCAACTTCCAATCAACTTAAGCGAATGGCAGCTTTTCTTCAGGAGAAGAGAAGCAAGACCGTGAGTCATTTAACAACTTGTCGCAATATCACTTGCAGTCCCAGTTCAAGTGAAAAATCCTGAAGGCAGCTTTTCGTCTGAGAAGGGAGTGATTGACAATGAGACATTTACATCAAATTGAAAAATTTGCCGCCAAGATACCAGTGATACGTAGTTACCGTAGCACAGAAATTAGCTAACCTAAAGCCACACACAAGAAGGAAATCCATCGTCATCTCTCCACTTTGAGTTGTGTACTACAAGAATGAAGGTCCATTTGAAACTTGAAAAGTGAAGCTAGTAGTTCCTAATACGTATTGGCAAATGGTTGCTTTCGTGCTTGGAGAACACAGAAATGATAAAACAGTATGTATCAAGCCTTTTCACATCGGTACCGAATCTTCTCTTGCAATTCATCAATCGTCCAGAGCCAGAGGCATTCAATCTCACTTGTAAGACTCAGAAACAAGGAAATAAATTATCCATACCAGGGAAACTCAACTCTTGTAGCAGCTGTAGCTCTAGGTCCTTCCTCTTACGACTCTACAGGAGAATGGTCTACGCTAGGTGATTTGATGTGTATAAGTACATTATGTACTTCTCTCTCATCTTTCGACTAGGACACTGCTATTTTGATGGGAAGAGTTTTGTGACGTTGCAGATTGGATACAATCTATGTATTTGGAGGATGGAAGGCGACGCAATGCTTCTCAACACTAAACTTAAGTTAGGGGGTGTTTTCATAACTTTCTGAATTTTTTATGCTGCCAAAAAACATCGACCAAGTGATTATATGCATACCTAAGGGTATTAGAAGTGATTTATAGGAAGAATTATGATCATAGCACCACCATGGTCGAAGATATCAATAGATACAATTACAAGAAAATCACTCATCTGGTATTGGAATTTACTTACCGTATGTTGGAATTACATATGGCTATTAGTAGGAGGATACCAACCGGTTATGAAAATAATGGCGCCATCCATCATCAGATCTCACAAGACAAATGGCTTCAACCATGGCATCTTTGCCCCTATCGTCGCTTACCACAGATAATACTCATCTCATGATGTAAACTATATGCTGAACTCATGTACCAGTGTATATACAATGATATTTGATAAAATTTTGGGCTATTCATTCGTGTTCCTGCACTGTAATCATATAGATTGAGCTGGCAAGTGGCCACAATATCAGTCATCACCATGAAAATGGAGCATATCATCCCACTTGAAACGTAATACACCCAAGTCAGCACACAATCTCTTTCTATTAATATATGAGGTGGATCCGCAAAGACTGGAGTGCCCGTTCCGGTCGTCATAGCAGTGATATATCCCGTGAGCGAAGCATGACATCCGAATCGACTCTCATGAATTTTCGCTCGTATATTCTGCAATAGCATGACGAGATGATTATTAACAACGAAAAGGACAGCAACTACTCTCGGCGTATATAGAGGCATTGTTTGCGCGGATCTATGTGTCACGTATTGATTGTCTCTTGTAATATTTGCAAATTTAGGTGTCAAATTTAGCTCTCCAAAATAATCGAATTTTTGTGTTATGGGGCTATGTCTCTTACATCATAGACTACATACCGTAATAAGCTGCTTCACATCACTTCATATAACCTATAGAAGGATGTCATGTGGTGAAATGAGGTTGAATTATCCGTAGCAATCCCAAAGTACACGGATCTGTCAGCATGCGTTGAGTTCTCATCTGCGCTAGTGGAGAGGGTAGGATTGCGTATATCTCCTCCTATTCTGATAGAACAACAATGCAAAGACATCCTCCTCTAGCCATGGTATATACAAAGCTGTTTTGGGCATTGAGATCCGATGGATGTAGTTCGTGCCTGCGAAACGAAAAATGCCGCACGGAAATTGATGGATTTTCATGATTGCGCCCGTAATGTATGAAGAGCTGATGCCATGGTAATCATCAATTTCGTCCATTACCAACTGAACCAGACACCCACCATAGCCCAAACTAACAGTAGATGCGGCTCATTTGGGTATTATCCGCCCCTCTTCACTAGATTGTCGAATAATGCACGTGTTGGGCACTTCTTTGTGGAATAAATTCGTGAGAGATACTCCAATATCATGTCCGCTCTATGAAATATCATCCACAACCCGCATAACAATCGACTTATATAGCCTAAAGGAGGCGGATGATGTGAAGTCGATTGCTTCGTGCATAATCTATGTTCCAATAATTGAATTCTCCCCCCGAAATGTTGTGCCGACCGACCGATCTCGACACGTGCCTGGAGTGTTATTTATTGAGTTCTGGGGCGATTCTGAATCCAGAAACGCACAGCAACTTTGTAAGCATCATATAGATGACATCTGATCAGATTAATATGGGAGGGGTGGAGATAGTATTGGTGGAGAGGACGATCAATCCGGGCAGCACAATTTTCATCGTGGTGATGGTTGTTTTGGTCTGAAATATCTCGTCCGTTCGGGGAATTTTCGAAAATCGGCCACCGTGGTGACCTCCCACAATGTATTTAAGATGTCACCACGGTCTGGTTTTCTTTTGAAACGCTAGTATAATTTAATGCTTCTTGACCAGAACACCGGCTGCCTTGTTCCCGATGAGCATGGCATCGACAACTTTGTCGAATGAAATGGAGTTTCGGTCTGACTGTACACCTCCACAAAAAAATTTAAGAACCGCTTCGAAACGTCTCCGGCAATCAAAAATACGTTGGAATTAGTACTATATTTTAACCTCTATCTAACCCTTTTTATGAAATGCCCCCCCCTAGATAAAGCCCCACAAACAATCTCGGCCAGAACGATCTGCGTGCATCACCTCCACCGACCGTCACACGAGGTGTTGTATCATTCTTCAATGCGATCTATTTATCCATCATGCTCAGCGGGACAAAGCAGGTTGCCCAGGCCAATGATGGCATCAACTCTTGCACCGATAGTATCTGGAGCAACGCTAAGAGATGGATCCAGGGCAGTGGAGGATTCGTCCATTCTCAATTGAGCTACAATGAATCACAGCGACAGGTATATTTCGACCCATCAAGCTGCAGCGGCGGTGCGGTCGATGCTGGGACCACATTGCTGCGAATACCCGATGCATGCTTACCATCCCTTCACTCTGTAGAGACAGATGAAGAATTTGGCAAGTCGTTGTTTGCAGTGGTCCATTCTCTCGAAGCCGAGGCATCGTTGTATCATGATGCTCAGGATGTTGTGTTGGCTCTCTTTCTTGCTCGTCAGCAGCAAAGGAAGCGACAATCGCCATCTTTTTATGAGCCATATCTTGCCACTCTACCAGTCTATTCAACGAACGATGCTGACAAATGCTCCGCGTGCAATAATCTTCAGCTGTTACCAAGGCAATGGGACGCTGAAACTCTAAAGCGACGCCTCCAAGGCACATCGTTATACAAACGAATCGTCAACGAGCAGAAGGGTATCAAGTGTGAATATGAATTGATCAAGACTGCTTGGATGCAACAACAACAAAAAGAGACATTAGAACAGCAGAGCAATACAGCAACTAAAGATGATCAGAAGCAGACGAGTCAATCATCCTTATTTCCAACATGTGAACAATACGACAACATGATGGCACTCGTTACCTCACGTGGATTTGATGGATTGGGATATGATGGTGTGGATGTTATGATTCCATTGTTGGATTTGTTGAACCATGTGAGAGGGCATGGAGTCAAAAATGGTGACGATGGGTGTGTGGCTCATGTTCGATATGAGAGGTATCACGAAGGTGAAAAGACGGATAAACATGATGGGAGCAGTGACGGAGAAGAACCATCAACGAAGCGAATCAAGACAGCTATTGATGACGCAACAAGTGCTATTTCTAATTTAAGGAACCACCACGGCGGTGGTGTTAGGAGTGGTGGTGTCAAAGTAACAGCAGGTCAATCAATCGTAGCGAATGGAACAAAACTACAGATGACTTACGGCGCCAAGAGCAATACTACATTATTGGGGAGATATGGATTTTGTATTGTTGATAACGTCGAGCCTGATGGTAAGTGAATTGGATTGGGAGTGTTTCTTCTCTAGACCTTTTTTCTTATGATGAGTATGAATTGCGCACGTGAACTTGTTCACTAATTGAAATTGATTTTGCTACGATGATTGTGCATCGAATACCAACGTGAAGGCTCTTGCAACGATGTGGTAGAAATTGAATTAAAGGAAGATCTTCCTCCTCTGAAATTGCGACGTGGTCCAAAGTCCTATACCTATGGCCTCTTCATCAAAGCAATGGAGTTATTCCACGATGATGGTAGTGGACGACGAGATGACGATATTGATGGCACGAACAACAAACATTTGCAAGAAGAGAAGGCTGATAGTAACGTTGCTAATGAAAGAGAAGGAGAGGAAGATGATGATGGAGGATTGGAAGCTTTTCTTAATGATTGTGACGAGGAGGATGATTGCGAAGACGAGGAGGATGAGGGAGGTGAAGATTTAGATGAAATGATGTATCAAGATACATCATTTGGTGACGATGACCACCTGCTGGGCAATTCGCTTCCATGTTCCACCAAAGCAGAGGAAATGATGAATGACCTTCGAGCATTGGAGGCCCTGCACTTGTCTCTCGAACAAGCCATGGAACAATGTGAAAACAACTCTCTCATACGCGGTTGCGGTGACGGAGAACGACTCTACGCAACTGCAGAAGATAATTATTGTGCCATTTTGATCAAGTCTGAGATGCAAACTATCTCGTTCTACAAAAAAGCTGCACAAATAATACATTCAAAGCTGTCAAAATCTTCTTCGCAGGTCACTTCATTGGTAGATAAAAGTAGCGAGTTCGAGATGATTGCCATGGATCGAGAACACGTAAATGACCTTGTTAAAGCTTTTATGACCATTCGATATCCAGGGGTTCGATCTGATTAGTCTATGTGATAAAATAGCAGCTAAGTATGTGCATTTTTTGGCTTTCGTTTGCTGTACAACAAAGCTTAGATAAGTAGGTATGTATTCCCAACAGTCTACTTATCGTACATACTTCTTAACAAAGGTAAGTACAACTTGTTCATTTGTGATAAGTACCAACTTAAACTTCAACCTTGCTTGTTAACTCGGTACTCGAATTGTCCAACAAACGTGACCAAAAAATCCTCGCTCAAAAAATCATGATGCCACCGACCGCATCATCTCATGCTGTTATTCAATCATGCCGACCAAAAGCTCTAGCAATTCATTCAATCATGCCGACAGACTGCTTCGTGAGGTGCTCTCACAGCCATTCATTCAATCATGGATGGCAAATTGCTATCGCAAGCCACATGCCGCTGCCTCTGCTTGCTGAGCACAGCTCATAATTTTTCATCGAGCAAACCGTCAACATCATTCCTACCAAACCACCATGTCGGCCAACTCCCCTCCGCTCGCCGGCCGATATCCCACCGCCCCTCCCAACTGCATTCACCCGCACGCATCGCCGCCGCCTTGAAGCAGGCGCTTTTCTGGCGACCGCAGCCGATGGCCGATGATTACAGGTGAGTTACATGATTCATGATCGGGAAGAACAGTAGATGAGATCGAGCAACAACTTCAGCACCGTGGAAGCCGGTGCTATACAAATTGGCCCTGGGCATGTTAAACGTCTTCGGACCGCACTCTGAGTTTGGGGTTCCAGAGCACACAGTTTCCGTACAGATGGAGATTGATTGGGAGAAAAGCTGAGAGTTATGGATGTGCGGGCGATTCAGTGATGTGATCCCTTTAGGAGGGTGAGGAGGACCCCGGATCTGTAGCCTGCCGGAGTACCTTGATTATTCAAACCCTGTCAGCATCTTGTGTGACGTCCCCCCATATACCCCCAAACAATTTGATGTCAATAGCGATAGATTCTTGTTGACATGTCTTTATTTTTCGTTTCGAGTCATCTTTCTAACAACACATCTTCCTGCCCAACTTGAAATCTTCGTAGTTCCTACTTCCATTGTGATTCAAGAGCAGTTCAACGTTTACTTCTCTGAGCACACTCTTCATACGGCATACCACAAATCGACACGGCCAGCTACCGTCCATTCATCCACCGCTATTTGGACCAAGCACAGCCTGTTGATGTGCAGTTTGAGGAGTTGAGGGCCTATCCTGTCACACCTGCCGCCAAGTAACTCTTTCTCTATCGGGATGATTGATGCTTTGCGTTCCAATTTTCGCGTGAATGAGAGGTGTTGGGTAGAGTGTACATTCAAAAGATGTAAATAATTTATGACACGAACTTATGTGATCTTGATCTTAGCCCTCTTGAGAGATGTTCCATATCTTATCAGCGCCGGACGTCTTGTCTTGATGTTCCCAGCACTTGCTCGGCAGAATTTGGATATCATTTTGTTCGTCTTGGTCTTTGTCAGCATCCTTACTCCCTACAGAATGCGATGTTTTGAGGGTGGCTATCACATGTAAAATTGCACTGACTGCAATAGCCTCCTCTCAAAAGCATGAGTTCATGATAAGAGCCTCACTCTACAATCTTTCCATCTTGAATAAATGCAATCTCGTCCGCAGACGTATAGCTATGTGCAACTACTACAAGCAACGCCTTGCCCTTCATTGCACTGAAAAGAGTTCTTGGCACTTTCTCTTTTCAAAAAAAAAAATTAACGGAAATCTTAAAGTACGTCATGGTTGGCCCTCCAGGGGCGAAATTATCTACAATTATCTAGAGCAATGTCACAAGTTAAAAGTGCCAGTTTCTGCAAGAGATGCAGTGATTCATCACAAATTAGTTCTCTAGCTAGCACGTGATATTAACGCGCGGGCGATCATAACCGTCCATACATCCACCGCAACTCGGACCAAGCAGAGACTGTTGACGTAAGGCCTTTACTAGAGGGCAGGAACAAGATGGCAAGTTTAGTTTTAGCAGTCGAGCAGGGCCTGTCCTCCAAGTAGCGCCCAAATAATTCTATCGTTGTCTTGTGTCTTGTGACTCATGGCACATTATTTGCTGCCTCTCTCTCTCTCTCTCTCTCTCTAGAGAGAGATAGAGAGGCGGGATGGATTGTGAATTGGCGTTTCCATCTGCTCGGTTGTAGGAATGAGAATGTACAATATATACATAATGTGTCTCGTGGTTTTTTGTCAAATGTAAAAATATTGTTTATGGCACTGCTTGTCAAAGTCCAATTCCAATGCTCGCTTGATCTATCTTGTTATGCTCATCCCTCTCTTGAGATTTACTCAACAAAGTGTGTATATACGTCACGGCTCAGTTCCAATACGTATATCACTCGCTCTATCACGATCGTCGTCGTCTCTACTTCTTGTTGCTTTCATGCATTATCTTACAGCATGTCTAGAGCTTCTCGTTGCCGCCAAGAAATGTGACATCCGTCAAGAAGCCCTTCTCGTTAATGTCGAAAGCTCAACACTTGACACTCGTACAGACCTAGAGATATATTTCTCCAACCTTGAATCATTTTGGGAAAAGCTCTTAGAGGTTGCTACAAGGACAAAGAGAGTGAGCTACATATATATAGCGTCAATGTTCTTCACGTCCGCTTATTCGGCCGACCGGTATGTAGAATGTAGCAAGGGTGAGAAGAGGTTAACTCTTGTGTACTTTGGGGGAGTCAGACGATATTATATAAGTAGGCTGTATTTGTGAATGATGATAACTTCACACAGCTGATTCAGTGCAGCGCAGAAGAGATACAGGCGTGATCTTGATGTACAGATGTAACTTTGCTCGATACTTTTCATTTCAGCCAGCAGCTATGGTGCAGGAGATGCATCATAATAAGTAGCCTCTTGCTGAGCTCATACATATCTTGGACAGCTTGAGCTCAAGATTAACTCGAGGATAGAAGATATTATGTCTTTCAATATTTGCGACCTTCAGCCACTCCCAACTAAATCATCAAACGAAGGAACTTCTGTCCCTCAAACCTCAGTCTGCACTATCATCTACTATCTAATCACTCTTCCCTTTCCATGAAGCACGAAGCACATAATAGAGCTTATTCAGAGAAATAAGTTACCCTAACTTCACTTTTTGCACCCGGTTGGGTGGGGCGTTAGGTTATTTTTGTGCTACGGTAAACTACGTATCACTGGTATTGTAAACAAGAAAAGTATCTGTAGATGGCTGTGAAGACTCTTGAGTCGACTGAGAGCTACTTCTTTGTGAAATAGATCTGCCACCTGTACTGTGTAATAAATATGAAATTTTGTCATCATTAAGTGATGACGCTGTTATCGGGCCATTGTTGCTCTCATAGAGTGCTTGAATGGCAGCTAGTCCTGCCGAGCCGTTTGCCTTACAAACCGTTCTCCCGAACATTTGTGTGTAGTAGGTGCTTGGGTCTGGGCTTTTGTAGGATCCCCCGTAGTGATAGTTTCTTTGTTTTGATTTCCAAATTGAGTCGGCTCGTTCTAGGATGTTTGATGGGGTTCTAGTGAATGAGCCTTTTTTCAATTTTTTTTGTTAGTGAAATGCTCTAGCTTTGGGCCACAATGGCCAAAATTATATTTTGGAGAGTTGCCGAATATGCTTTTCCAGTATCACGATCCTTTTGTCGACCATAATGGGGGTTCTATACATGTGTTAACTGGCCGATAATTCCAATGCTCCGCTGAGAAATGCATGTGAGAGTCCACTACCATAGCTTTTTTCTGCACAATTTTGCAGGCCATCAGCCATCAAAGCTAGTACCAAGCTAGAGAGCACCTTCAAATGCATATCTCGACGAAAATATAAGGGTTCACCACCTGCCCCTCCGTATATATACTCACATAATAGTCACCTAAAGGATAGTATCTCGGGACAAGCATGTAAACCACTTCCCTGAAACTTAATTTTGGCCACCATGGCCCAAAGCTAGAGCATTTCACTAACAAAAAAATTGCGGGAAAGGCTCCGGGTGCAAAAAATCGACCTGTCGACCTGCACGGCCGATGACTATGGTAGGGTTATTTAAAGGGTTTAGGGCTGAGAGACATTTTAAGGTAGAACACAAGTGTTTTTGAGTATTATTCCTACTGTACAATCGCTGTTTTGGCCGTAGCTAGGGGGCTCGATTCCTTCGTACAGAGGCCGTCGCTAACCGGTACCACGCAAAATCCACCCTCCAAATATCATCTTTTACACCCTCACCATGATGTCCTCCACTACTATGGCCACAGTTATTCACATCTAATAAACAAACCTATTATACTTGGCTTATTCGATTCTATACATCTTAATCTAAGTGTTTCCGACGGTAATAGTCAGTTGATTCACCGAAAATTAAGAAATTAACGTCGCCAGTCGCCATCAACGGCATAAAATCCACGACTTTTACCTCCCGTCACCCCTCCCACGGACATTTTTGTGGTGATATACATCTAAGGAGAGGGATTCCTCGCGTAAAATCGATATATATTACATGGGAGGCGTCTTTGGATACTTTGAGTGTTTTCAAATATCAA
This sequence comes from Skeletonema tropicum, assembly GCA_037178625.1. Lineage (NCBI taxonomy): Eukaryota > Bacillariophyta > Thalassiosirophyceae > Thalassiosirales > Thalassiosiraceae > Skeletonema > Skeletonema tropicum. The sequence continues at coordinate 3,900,849 of CM074132.1, read as the reverse complement.
CTAGTACATGATCAAACTCATTTTATCAGAGAGAGGCAATCTACTTATCATTCCCAGAGTGTATTCAACAATCAACTTTGTAATGAGCCACTAAATGCAAATTAGTGGTTATCGTGAATGATTGTGAGGCAAGACATCTATGTGTTGGTGGAGCATCAAGGTAGAGTATTATATCAGATAGACTATGTTATTATTTGTTGGTACTTTTTTGTGTGAATTATAATGATTGTAATACTTGATAATTATGATGTTCCCCACAATATTCACTATTAATATTACTCCCATGGATATATACTATCATAGTAATGATGTATTGATGTTTCTTTGATCGATATCTACGCCGGTTGCATTAATTGTCAGTTGATTGTTGTGTTGGACGGAAACGAATTATCATGTGTATATATTTTTTTCGTGTAGGCGACGTCATATGGCCTTTCGTTCTGCTCCAGAGTGCCTAGCCGTCGTCTATAATCATATTGGAGTCGAGGGAGCGGGTTGGTGGCCTTCGAAGATGGTGTATTGCCCCTCTTTACTGAACAGTAGCTTTGATGTAAAAAAATATTTAAAATATGTTGACACCAAGTAGCCGACGTTCAGGACGATGTAATCGGGCGAAGAAGCGGCTACCAAGACACTGACGCCTCCCTATGGATATATACTATCGATGTTGCGTCGTGGTGGCATCGTAAATGGTGTAAGCGATGATTACCCAATGCATTCGTCGACGACATCAGTTGCATCGACCAATTTCCGTTACGTCGTGGGCAGGGCTATTTTCTCCTAGGATATGTCGAACCAAGACGGACTTTTTCGAAGGCAATCTAAAAATGGGCTTCTCCGCCTCCAGTATCAAAAGTCCGTCTTGGTACAGTGTCGATTTTGTACTACTAGGCAGTCCATAATGGCATCATGGTGGTTGTGTCTTTGGCCGTTTGTGGTTGGTGATTGGTGAGAGAAAGTGTGAAGAAGCAACGGTCACTTTTTCTGCCCGTGGGCAAAACGGTTGATGCGTGACTTGATTTGGCCGGATTTGAGTTCGCATGGGGATATACCAATTCCTATCGTTGATCTACAGAGCCATCTTCACTAGATAAACAGCTACTTTTACTTAGCGTTTTCTTACTTGTGTTCTACCTTAAGGTTACGGGGTCGCTTGTTTTTAAGGGCTAGTACGCTCTAAAATAATGTGAGGGAGCCCTTACAGGTACTTAGTCTTTTTTGTAGTGGTACAGTATGAGGCGTTTCACATCACCACCGATCAACCATCAAACCATGGCACAAAGTTAGCGCTCTCCACCCCATACGGCACGTGTGTACTACGCCAAAATCACTGGGGTCGGTGAAATAACTACGACGGTAAATCATTACTAATACCATTAGCCGCCATTATTCGCTGGAATTCTATCACTGGAACCTTTCGAATTTTTTAATTAATACACCCACCGTCGTCATTGCATCCGACGGTACATGCACCACTCGACACAACAGCATCCTCCCCTACACATCGTTGCGGCGCTCTTACTACACAAAAATTGTCACGGGCGCTTCACCTATCAATATACCATCGACCGCCGTCGGAATTGTCTCACTGGCCACCGCATAATTTGAAAACAACAGCAACATAAAAAATGTCAGTAACGACATCCCCAATTAACCGTGAAGTGAAAGCAAGCATGTTATTTCTCACTCAGTGCCTTCCGGATGACAAAAGGAAGCTGTGGTTGACACCAAAAGAAATACGCGACCGTCATGTCCACTGTGGGGTGCATAGTTCGTTGACAGACGTCATGGTCATCAATGCACTGAAGGTGGTTAATAAAGGGGAAATATTTCTCTGGAAAAATATGTTTCGCAACACTGCCTACTATATCCCGAAGAACTCCCCCAAAGCAATACAGCTTCCGAACGAGCAACGGTTCAAGGCAGGAGGTGGGGGTAAACGTATAAATATTAATCCTGAAAGAAATTTTTTCAAAACTTGTGCAGAAGCAGCAGACCATTTGAAGAGAGTGAACGATGCACTGGATGAGCTTGCACAGGTGGAAACCCAAACGCAGCAGGAGAGGACTGAAGCTCGTGACGAAGGAACGCATCAACCAGACTCTGGTGCACAGGAAGATGAAACGCATGAAACAGTCGGCGAGAGGCCAGAAGATGAAGGAACGCAGCCACCAGATACTAGCGTGCGAGAAGATGAAACGCAGGAAGCTTATGTTGAAGAGGAAGCTCATGTTGAAGTAGAATTTGAATCGGGTATCGACATGATTGAGGGTTCAGCCAAAGAGGCAGAACCCGTCGACCAACAAAGTTTGTGGAGTGGGCCAGAGATTGCGCCTCTTGATAGCTACATATTCATGCAATGTAACAACATGGATGATTTCATCCGACTTGCAACTGGACACTCAGCAAAGTGTGGACAGCAATTGAAACTAATTGAGCGGAATACAAAAGAGGGCGCAGCAGTAAAAGAGGTTTGGATTTGTCCGGTGTGTACCGAAAGGCTTTGCTTTCTAAATACTAAGATGGTCAAGACGAGGGTAGTGGATAGAGAGCGGAAGTTCGTACGCCCCCAACCAGAGATCAATTTGCGTATAGCAGGTAGCTTTGGTGTTGGGATTAACATGAGAAAGACTCAAAGTTACCTTGCAAAGCTTGGGATTAAGGGTCCAAACACTAAGAACTTAAGGAGTTTGAATAGAAAGCATAGAGCAGCAATCAGTAGTGTTTGTGACGGCAGGATATTGGAGAACAGGCGTGAGCATAACAATGAGACTCGTAATGCGGAAGACTACGTAGGTGACTTGAAGTGGACTGACAAGAATGGACAAACACACTCGACATGCCAATCCAATGTTAGTCAGGATGGTGCTGGTTGCACTCGTTCTTATAGCAATAGACACAAAGGCAAACAGAGCGTTTTTGTTGTAAACAGCTCTGTAACGAATAAGCCTATTGCTTTAAAGACATCTGCATCTCTTCTGGCTGTTTGTCATTTTATCCACTTCTTCTGTTGCAAAGTAACAATCCTCTCGGATTGTATTCAAGTTCAACCTATGAACTGGCTGTGATTTACAGATGCAGACAATCATTTGAATGCCGTTGATGGAACATAGACGGTTTGGAAATTCACACTTTGCATTGGAGACATCTTTCTGCAGGTTGCCGCCCGCAGTATCATTATCATTCGCAGATGGAGTATCATTAGACTTGTCGGATGAGTTCGACAGGTCGCACGATAGTTGCTGTTGCTTCACATTCTCTGGGATTATAGCATAGCCAATCTTTCGAAACTCGACAATGAATAAAGCTGGCATTGGGTTGCTGTTGCCAATTCTGTGTGTCAGCTCTGTGAACACTGGTAACTTGATTATGTCCCCCCTTTCCAGCTTCCTTGCTTCGTGTGTGAGGTGAGTAACAACACGTCCGACAATAATGTTGCCGTCACCGTCGCACAACGTGAGATGAGTAAATTGTACTTGAGTGACAGTAGAAGATCCACCTTTCCCTCCTTTCATTTCAACAGTTCCTCGATACTTGGTCTCTCGTTCCACAACCTGTAAGATCGGTTCATCGGTGATGGAAGATGTATCCTCCCTCCGCGCAACCTTTGTGATGTATCCCATTGTAAGCTCAATTCCACTCCCCTCAGTTGCCGGGGGGCTCTCATAATCAGGGTATTTATCTCCCATAACAAGGGGGAAGTCTTTCTTGTGCATCTGCACATGGGAACAAAATTCACGAATATATGCGAAGTGTTCCTGTTTCCATTCATCTTTGTTGGCCTTGATATGATTGAGCAAGTTTTTATTGTTCTCAATGTGTGTCCACATATCCTCGGCCTTCATTTTATCCTCTTTCTTCTCTTGAATTGAATCCCCCTTACTCCTCTTTGGTTGTCTTTCCTCGCCCTCCTCACTCATGCTGTGAATAAATATTATTATTTTCAAATTACAATAGGAGCGCTGTTGTTTTCAAATTATGCGGTGGCCAGTGAGACAATTCCGACGGCGGTCGATGGTATATTGATAGGTGAAGCGCCCGTGACAATTTTTGTGTAGTAAGAGCGCCGCAACGATGTGTAGGGGAGGATGCTGTTGTGTCGAGTGGTGCATGTACCGTCGGATGCAATGACGACGGTGGGTGTATTAATTAAAAAATTCGAAAGGTTCCAGTGATAGAATTCCAGCGAATAATGGCGGCTAATGGTATTAGTAATGATTTACCGTCGTAGTTATTTCACCGACCCCAGTGATTTTGGCGTAGTACACACGTGCCGTATGGGGTGGAGAGCGCTAACTTTGTGCCATGGTTTGATGGTTGATCGGTGGTGATGTGAAACGCCTCATACTGTACCACTACAAAAAAGACTAAGTACCTGTAAGGGCTCCCTCACATTATTTTAGAGCGTACTAGCCCTTAAAAACAAGGGGTGGTCAATGTTTTTTATCTGAATCTGAATCTGAATCTGAAACGTTCACCTTCCTGATTTACTTATCAGGTGGTCTGGACCCGCCACGATGAGTTCCGCCACGATTTCCGCCACGATTCTTAAAAAGTTATTCCTTACTTATGGTATAGAGACTTTCCCATTCCGCCACACCCGCCATTCCGCCACGTGACTGTCTTGGTCACAATACTTACTTCCACACATAAGATTCTCTTGAGTTTGAAATTTGAATGGGCCGCCCTGGGCCGCCAGCAAAAAAATGACCGATGACATGAACCTACTTACTTACTTACTCAATCAATTGTATTGAGGACACATCTATCATTGCTGCTATGTCTCAAGAAGTAAACACACCTTGTCCATCAACCTCATTTGCGAGGTCGCTAAAGATCTATGATGATGTCTCATTTGGTAAAAAGAATGAGACTCGTCGCATGGTAGTTGATTTTGACTACGCTTCGTACTTTGAAAATTGCTCCATTACATCTGATCACTACAACGAAGACAAATGTGACTTCGACAAAATTACGGCTGAGTTATTCAAGCCGGGAGAAACGTGGAAGAGCAGAGATTTAGTTCAATCAGTTTTAAACGTTATTGAACAAAAGCATGGTTGGACTTCTACACTTGAAAAGTTGGAAATCAGGTGTAACAGGTTTGGTAGTGATGTTAGAACACCAAGACGTGATTTCACAAGTGGTTCACTGAAGGCAGGCTGCACATTTACAATTAATCTCAAGCCCTTGGTAAAGACACCATACTTTCCAGAGTCTCAGAAGGGGAAAGATAGGCCAATTCCTTCGTACAAACCTGAATGGGATCAGCCCGTTGAGATTGGCAATGGTACATGTACCACCCATGCTGGAAATTGTCACCCAGGTCGGCAGAATAGGGTTGTAACAATGTCTCGTGCAGGTGCATACGTCGAGAAAATGCCTGATGCTGCCCTATTTCAATTGTGCAATGTCTACGAGTTGTGTGGAAAGATATCATCTGCGATGATCAAGAGTGTCATGACCCCAGTTTGGCCTAGCTCAAAGATTGTGTCAAAGCAGGATGTATTTAACATACGGGTCAAAGTCCACAGGCTCATGCCAACGTTCCGCAGTTCCAATAAAGACTACGATGCTTTCAAACAGATCGTCAATAGTAGTAACTTTCTGCAAGGCATAGAGAATGAGGAGTTGAATGATGATGAGGCGTACCAGCTTGGGCATAGCGCATGGCTGATATGTATAAATTTTTGGCAGACTTCCTTGGAGAGAGTGCACCTTACCGTCCTTTATCCAACGTCAACATTGTCGCTGGGGATGGGTTCTTTGATCAACAAATGATTGAAGATCTAGGCTTCGTCAATGCACAGTTTGTTACGGTTAGAGGAAGCCACTCATTACAGAAAGAAAAGCAGTCAAACAGGATGAAGCCATGGAATAGCTTGCCCCCAAGACTGCCACCCTTTGTTCCTCCTGAATACTGTCCACTATCCCCCCCCCCGGAAATCTTAAAAAATATCAATAATTTCTTCAGATAACCTCATCTTTTGCCGCTGTCATCAATAACGCCTGACAGCACAATGATAAATTGACGCTGATAATTAATTAGAAAACGCTGATGCCATAAGAGGAGATCGGGATAAGAGTAGTCGGCCTGTGTGCGGAGTTGTTTTTCGGAAATTATTCAGTAAGTAACAACATTTTTTGTGTAGAGCAGATAAAATAATAGACACTGAATATTTACCTGGATTTTTTTTTTTCTCGTAAGGAGACGGTGTGCTGATAGGATCAATGATGACATGGTAGTAGCATGAAATAATTTTCGTATGAAGTTGGATGGCGTCGTGGCTGTAGGAGATATTATCTCCCGTCATGCATGGTTTTGGTTTTGTTGTTATGCGGCGGATTTGAACGGTGGTGGCGGTTTGTTTATTTTGGATGGCTCCCTTGAATGGCTCCCATTGAGATGCCTGTCTTTGCATGTGGATTGTGGATGGTGCCTGGATGGCGGGTGTGGCGGAATGGGAAAGTCTCTATACCATAAGTAAGGAATAACTTTTTAAGAATCGTGGCGGAAATCGTGGCGGAACTCATCGTGGCGGGTCCAGACCACCTGTTACTTATGCCTCTTTCAAATCCGCGATCATCCGGCATCAAAATTGTTGAAGATGTGACATTTGCAATACATCACGGAGGAACGTAAACGTTTCAGATTCAGAATCAGTGGCGTTTTTGGCTCTGATTCTGAAACGTTTAATTTCGGAGAAACTCAAATAACCCTAACCAAAGCGGCACCAAAACAACGATTAAAAAATAAGTGGCACTCAACCACACTCAAAGCCAAATCCAGCCCCCCGTACGTAGACATACTAATTCCTAAGGCCAACGTTTCAGATTCAGATTCAGAAAAAAACATTGACCACCCTTATTGTGTAAATGACTATGACCAAAACCCGCGCTAACGTGACATTTCTCACTCTTCTCAATCACGCACACTCTCAGGAACTGATTCTTCTCTTCGTCTTCGTCAGGTAAAGTATGTAGACGGATTCTTCTCTTCGTCTTCGTCAGGTAAAGTATGTACAACTTCTCGTCGTCGTCGTTTAGCAAGCCTACATAAGACCGACAACCGATAACATCATCAACCCAACACCACAACACAACAAACCAATCCCTATCCACCAAATTATAACATCTCTTCTCATCATGCGATTCTCAGTAGCTGCGCTCGCCCTTCTAAAGTTCATCGGAGTCCGAGGCTCGGTCATGCTCAGTCTCAGTGCTGATGCTTCGTCTCTATCTCCATCACCATCACCATCACCTCCTGCTCCAGGAGAAGGTTGGAGAACGAATGATGCTAACGCCAACGCCATCAACAAACATTTGCGGAAGGCAAATGTTAATGCTAGTGGAGCAATTCCTTCCGATCAAAGAATGTTGGAAGCAAACGACTACTATTTCACCAGAGTTGGTGATGGAATTTGCCTAAATTCTAGTGGTAAATTTTTTTCACAATATTCTTACTCTGGCGCTGGCGTAGCCTCTGCATGTGCACAGCAATGCCGCAACTCTTGCACAGGCACAGGAGCTTACGAGTATTTCCGTGGTTTTGTTTTCAATGCATCAGACTGTTACTGTCTTGTGGACAGCCCTACACCAGACCCAGAAATTTGTTTTGGTGGATCATATTTTAGCAATCCGGGTACCGGGGAGATTGTTGGAACTCTCAATGTCGCAAATTTTGAATGCTGGAAGGTTGCGGATCCAGAGAAGCCCTCTTCACAACCGTCGTCGTCGTCGGAGCCATCATCCATGCCATCGTCTCAACCTTCTTCGGATCCCTCTCAACAACCCTCTTCCGAACCTTCTTCGGATCCTTCTTCTGAACCCTCTTCAGAGCCTTCTTCGGATCCTTCTTCCGAACCCTCTTGGGATCCATCTGAACAACCCTCTTCGGATCCATCTGAATCTCCCTCTTCAGAGCCTTCTTCGGATCCCTCTGAAGAACCCTCTTGGGATCCATCTGAACAACCCTCTTCAGAGCCTTCTTCGGATCCTTCTTCCGAACCCTCTTCAATGCCGTCGTGTTCACCATCCTCATCACCAACCGAATCACCTTCGACGAAATATGGCACTAACATGTTCTATCCCATTTGGGAACGAAACTATAACGGGTGCAGGTAAGATCATTACTCTCTCTCTCTCTCTCCTATGTGTGTGTGTGTGTCTACAATTGCGCACGCGTTGTTGGATGAATATACGATGCTCTAACCTCAAATAATCTTACATCCGTTGTCTCAAATAGGAATGACGGCTTGGAACCCAACTACATGGCTGCGAATCCTACAGACTGGCTATCCAGCACAAATGAAGCCTGCTGCAGCAAATTCTTCAATGGGTTCTTATATGATGCATGTATGGGGAGGTATCCTCCGAATCATGACGATTGTATTAAAGCGCTATTTTATCCTGATTGGAGCGGATCTAACGAAGGCTGCATTGCTGATGGTAAGTAAGAATGTTGTCCAATCTATCTTATTATGTGTATCAGCTAAGGCAGCATTCACTAATGCAGAATATGTTTTCCCAATCAATCTCTATAGGGAGAGAACCTTATTACATGCTTAGCAACTTCAACTATTTCTTTTCCAACTCTATCGAAGAATGTTGCGAAAAGTTTTACCAATGGAATTACTTTGATTGCACTGGAACGAAACCTGAGCTGACAAACGGAGAGTACTACCCTGATTGGACTGGAAGTAGCACTGCTGCTTGTCTCAATGATGATAAGATGCCCACTTACATGCTCAATGATCAAGGTTGGTACCTTTCTACCACGCTCGAAAAATGCTGCGAAAGGCATTTTTCCTGGGGGCTAAGGGATTGTCTTGGCACTGCCGATGTTGGGACCAATGAGTGGTACGTGAACTATGGAGATGAGACATGTGTTCAAGACTGCAACGGAGCATCCCCCTGTGGTGGAATTGCGGATTCTTGGGTCCAACTCTTCAAGAGCAAGGAAGAGTGTTGTGAAGATACTTTGCCTTGGAAACCCAGATGCCGCTTCTACTAGACCGGCATTTTTGTATACCATATTGAGGGGAAAGAATGAAGTCAGCAATGGGGCAAGACTTCACTGTGAGTGTAAGGTATCTGGGGAAAGATCCGAAACGTAGGTACGTGAATAGAGTTTCCACAACGATGTAAATGATATGCAAGATGCAATTACTTGGAACTCTTTTGTAACAAAAGAAAATCAATAAGAAAAATAAAATAAAAATGAATTAGATGTTACGAGGCAGATATTAATTAATTTGGTGTATTTCAACCGGATGAATAAGCTGAGAGTGAATTCATAGAAGATGGAGGATCAGGAGTAGCATATTCATTCTCTTTGTGGCAAGTCGACGAGCTACTTTTTGAAGGTTCAAGCTTCCTTGGAAAATCATGCGCTCTCTCTACTCTCTCTCTCTAGACTCTAGAGACGAGCACACATCTCTTTTGTGTTTCTCGTTAAGCTCCAAAAAATATATAACCGCGCCATGGAATGGTATCAGATATTCTACCATTCTTCACTTATGTAACAGTCATCTAATACGTCTTCAGACCGCTCGAGGATCGACGCAACTTACATTCCACATAGCATTATTGTAATGTGTGGTGTTGATGAGAGGAGGCATCATCGGTTGATAAGTACGTTATCAAAAGTCCAAGAAGCATTTCGATGTCGGAAAAGTCCACAGGCTCTCACGAGTAGTGAGGGAACATCTCGTTTTCAATTCTCAAAGGTGTGCGATGGAGAATCATTCTCAAAGAATTTTGAGTGTTCGTTGGTACTTCCTCTCGCGATTCGAATAGGAGTATCTTCACATACTTCTGCTCAAGATTTGTTGGAAGCAATTGCGTGATGGGTGAGATTGTTATTGTGGTGGATGTGTCGTTGTTTCGAATTGGAGGTAGAGTTTCATACACAGCAATCGGCAACATATAACTCTTCAGAGATTCAACTTCCACGGTGATCCAACTACCGATATAGGAGCGATATAATGGACAGAACGATAGTTTTGTGTACTTGCTGTGCGCTCCGTGTAGAAAAAGGGTGTTCCAAGAAGAAAACCTGCCTGGAGAGGTCTGAGTAGTCTGAGCGATGAGCTGTTGTGATCATCGTCAATGTCGACATAAACTGGCATGATTAGTTGACTGAGATGATTTGCAATAACGCTTATCGACGAATAATAATATCGTGCTTGTACTTGTGTGCGGAAGCGGAAAAAGTGTGTTGATGGGCGCCGCTTTCAATTTGAAATAAACACATTCCCTGCAATCGGCGACACAAAATTATCCACGATGATCTTGACACTAATGGAAGTCGATATGGGCGGTAAGAGGAGGCGTTGTCCTACTGACAACCGATCATCTTGGTGCTGAAAAACGGATTTTCCACTATCTACTGATAACAACATCATGGTTGGACGGGCGGGCGGTGCTCGCTCGGTGCTGTGCGTTGAGCGAGAGCTAAGAGAGGCTATACGCTGCACACGCGTATGTATCGTATTTCACACATCACTGCATTATATGCACACACCACTTGAATTTGAAGTGCCACGTCAATATGACGTGGCAATATATAGCTTTTGTTTTTGGAGGGCAAAGCAAGGGCAGATTTTTTCTTGGGGCAAGACCCCTTTCTTGCCCCAAGGACCAAGCTACTCAGCTCAGAACTCTCATTTTCGCACATGGCCAGACAAGACCTATCGAAACGAGTAGGAAAGCAAGAGTTTGAAGTCTATTGTAGTACTTGTATTGAGCCGTACACTGCTGACCCATCAGTCTCTGAAGAGAAATGCCCAATTCCTCGTTTTCATAGAACTAGGAGAGTGTTTGTAGATGATGATGGATTCTGCTATTGTTCATGTTCATGTTGTTATTTCCAACAAGTTGGAATCCCGTGCCCTCACATGGCAAAAGTTTTTGATGCTGTGGATTCAGATTGGGTTGGATTTCTTCACACCGATGTGTCGGTGCGCTGGAGAAGTCAGTACCATTACTATGCTTATCAATTCCCAGGTCATGGTGAACTCACACAGCTGTTTCATAGTGCCCGTCATAATGATGTGAATGTGAAGGGTCCAAAATTGTGTCTGGACTTGCTCAACGATCAATGCATGCCTATTGAAGATCGTTCCAAAGAGCTTAGTGCTGTGCATCGCCTCAAGAACTATGATGTTGCAGATATCTCTCGGACGTTAGGTGGTACCTAAGGTGGATGCATTGTCTCTGGTTACACGACCCAGACTGAAATGGAGAGGGATATGCTTGTGTCTCAAGATGAAGTTCCTGATCCACATGTATTTTCTCAGTCACTTGAAGACTACCAATTTGGACCTGACGGCTCCTTACCAGCTGGCGTAAGTTTAAGAAATGCATTAGGGGCTCAATGGAATGATGTATGCAATACTTGCAAGAAATACCCACAGCTTCGTAAAGAGCTATGTGAAGCTCTTAAAAACATTGCCCAAAAAGGAAGAAAGCTAGATAGTGAGAAGATGTCAATCGCCGAGAGAAAAGGTGCAACAGTACCCATTGTTACTGGGAGGTACTTTGGGTCTTCCCGAGTCTACAACACCAAAAATAATCCAATGTAATGTCACATTTTATGATCAATAATATTGTATGCCTCTGTTGGCTTGGCTCGACTCTAGTTAACTGTAGGTGGTTCGGCATAGGTTATCACATAAGGGGAGTGATGCAGCTCCCACCACCGCACAACTTAACAGATTCGGACTGTAAGAGTTTGTAGTGTCATGTAGACTAGTAGTACACCGGCCAAAGCATGAGACATGTGATGAGTAGATCGGTTTTTAGCTTTAGGCATATAAGTGCTAACACCACAGCATAACTGAGGAAATGACAAAGGAGGAGGAGTAACCTTCGGATATTCCAATGCTCCTCTAGGTCTAGGCTGCACAAGGCAAGAAACACCAGAAAAGAGAGAGGAAGATAAGTGAGTGCTAAGTAACTAACAGTGCGAACAATCTATGAGCTCTACGATTTGACTGGAAGAGAGTATTTTGAAGAGCTAGAAGGCACTAGAGGCGCCAGTTTACTGAAGTGGTCAGACATGTTTAGGTGTCTATGTTCTGTCTTCTGTCTTCGTAGAGTAAAGATGCTGTTTCTTTGTGAATGCCGAGACCCCACAAAATACTGCGAACATAGAGTATGACTTTGGCTGCATCACAAGGAGACCCCACAATATACTGCGTACATAGAGGATGACTTCGGCTGCATCACAAGCGGCCATGAATCCAGCTTCAGTGGAAGAGGGCAAAGGTTGGCATGCATTAGGCGGCTCTTGTGAGCAACAGTGCCACCAGCTAGGCGGATACAAAGACCAGCCATGGAGCGGCAAGTTCTGAGACAGGCAGCCTGATCATAGTCGGTGTGTGTAGCCTGCTGCTTCGAGGGGATGGAACTTCAACTATGTGGCAGTTCAACTTGTTCGAGAGCAGGGTTAGGAGAGGTTCTGGTTCTCCAGAAGTGAATGCCATCATCTCGGGTAGCATACAGTATCGCAACAGATTTCCTGTTGCCGACAGCTCTGTAGTGTTCAGCAGGTGGCGAGGCGGAGAATTGAGCGCACTTGGTGACATCATGAAATATATCCTGACTCACTGTGTGACGATTGCATAGATCAATTCAACAATATCAGTGCGATGAATCCGTATTCAGAGGAAAGATGCTGTTGAGTCTTGGAGTCAGAATCCCCCTTCGGCTCCCTGAAAGTTATCCCAAGAATGATGTAGATGTACTCCTAGGAAGGAAAAGATACCATATTCTCTGTGGAATGGTATAGATAAGATAAAAATTGTGTTAGATGTTGAGACAAATTGGTTACAATCACAGATCTTTGAATTTGAATAATAATAGTACATAAAACTCACATGTTAAGTTCATCTGGTAGTAGCCTTGCACCCACTTGATTCCGGGCAATGATACATCAACAGCCCTTTGAAAGACAAAACGAAGACCTCCTATAGCCCTCCTGTTGCGTGTTGTTTACCTATGTCAGAACCCTCCACCACTAATTCTCCAGTATTACCAACGCATGTAACAGGACGCTCTTGTAAAGAAATCAGGGTTGAGTGATCCGACTTATAAACTTGACTAGAGCAGACAGTCCGTCCTAACTTGACCTTAGCGAATATCGCCATTGATAGGGCGTTCAGACATAGGTTGGTTGGGACGGAGGAATGATGATGACACTGAAGGGAGAACAGATGATGAAGATGCACACCAGCAGATATTCTTGAGGATGTGATGAGCATGAGGAGCAGCCGAGATGATACGAAGTTGGAGGAAGCCACTCATTACAGAAAAAAAGCAGTCAAACAGGATTAAGCCATGTGCTTGCCCCCAAGACTGCCACCCTTTCCTCCTGAATATTGTCCACTATCCATCGCCCCCCTGAAATCTTAAATAATATCAATAATTTCTTCAGATAACCTCATCTTTTGCCGCTGTTATCAATAACTCCTGCAGCGCAATGATAAATTGACGCTGATAATTAATTAGAAAACAATGATGCCATAGGAGGAGATAGGGATAAGAGTAGTTGGCCTGTGTGCGCAGTTTGTTTTTTGGAAATTATTCAGTAAGTAACAACATTTTTTGTGTAGAGCAGATAAAATAATAGACACTGAATATTTACCTGGATTTTTTTCTCGTAAGGAGACGGTGTGCTGATAGGATCAATGATGATATAGTAGTATGGTAGCATGAAATAATTTTCGTATGAAGTTGGATGGCGTCGTGGCTGTAGGAGATATATCTGCCGTTATGGTTTTTTGGAACGGTGGTGGTGCGTGGTGGTGGTTTGATTTTTTTGAATGGCTCCCATTGAGATGCCTGTCTTTGCATCAAACAGAAGAAAGCGGGTTTGCACACACATGCATCGGTCGAAGGAGAATAGTTGTGGTGATGGACGGACCGTAAAGTACTGTATGTAGGCGTATCGGGATAGTGGGCGCTTTTCATACCCTCTTGTTGGCGTTGCCCACGTGGGGCCCACAACTACAGAAAATCAGGTGAAAATGAGCTAAAATGCGGGCAAAATCCCCGAATATCGACACAAAATCATCCAAAATCTTCCGTCAAGCCTCCTGTCAAACCAGTCCCTCTTCTGGGCACGCCCACGCGCCCACTATCCCGATACACCTAACTGTATGTATTATATAAGAAAAACGAAGGAGAAGAGGGAAAAAAGAAGAGAAAGAACACTAGATAAGCTCTAGCTTTCATGTCAAATCTCATCAAGATACAAGCTGATCGGATAGTATGGTCATGATAAGCTGTCGACAGAGTGCGTATCTCTGCAAAACAAATAATATTATCTGTGGAAGGATCTAAAAGATGTGTATTGCTTCATCTAATCTAATACCTACTATGATTTCAATTAGAATGAGGGAAGCCGAGGTATGAATGTATCTCTTTTTACGTTTCTCTTCATAGATACGGAAGTTGGGGCTACCATTTCTTCGAGTCATGATAGTATGACTCTAGAGATAAAGTCTCCATCTTTGGGAGAACATTGACAGTCGTTTTCAATACTGCCGTCGTTGGATGTTAGTGGAGTCCTTCATTGGTCGATATGTCATATATTATCATCGACAGATGCCATCATGGTAGCCTTGGTATTCATAATGTCATCATGATAATATATCTTGTCGCGATTCCCATCAAATACATCGTTACGCCAACTTCAGATATAAGTGGTCAGTCAATCTACTCAGTTTAGACGCATCGTCGATATCGTGTCCGCGCATCTCTGAGCAGCCGATGCACATAATATGCACACAAACTCATCATGATGCATCACATTTTGTCATTCTCTTCTACTTTTTATTTATTCTCATCGACAGCATGAAGATAGAATCAGAATTGTTTGGCTGCTTGCAGCATATCTGTGGGTTGTATGTTGTTGTGAGTGTCTACATCGTAGCTGAAGACAGTTTGTGCGCATTATCGATACTGTAAGATGAGATACTGCAAGATGAAATAGAAACATCCATCAGCCGTTAAGCTCAAAAAACAGTGGTGCTGTCCTCATTGATTGTGTGTTATCGTATGATTTGCGCATGCCTTGTTGTTGTGTGTATTGCGTCGTGTCGTGGGAATGCAGAGGAGTATTGCACCACACACCACACACTAACATCTCATAGCATTATCGTACATTGACTGCTATAGTGTGTCACTACTTTCACCCTTAGATCGTTATTTGCAAGACGTCTCTTTACCCATCATCACATCAACGAAGGTCACTCAGATATGCTATCTTATGCGTTGAGTTCAAGTTGTGTCACCGACGAGAATCCGGAGCAATTGATGATGTTGGGCATCGCACCAGCCGCCTCTGACGATGCTGACGAGACGGATCAGTTGTCGTCTAATGAGAAAGGGCAATCATTGATCTACTACGCGTCATCATACCAGAGAGGTCTTTGTCCCATGATTGGACGCCTAGTCGATCAATAGCAAGATTGTTGTTGTTGGCATTGTGCATTGTGTGGTTGATGTGGAGGGTTTAGGATTATTTGCTCCGCACGTGGTAAGTTTTGTTGAGGTACTTTCTCGTTTCTTGCAACCTAGAGTTACCCTTGACCTAGAGGGGAGGGTCGTACTAATTCCTATTGAATTGTGTAAGTAGAGGTAGGTTGACCTATGGGAGGGTCGTACTAATTCCTATTTTTTTGTGTACGTTGACCGTCGGGTAGGTCTCCACCGAAACCAGCTGCCAAAAAATTGACGAGGGTCAAACTGCCTCGTGATGCATTGGGTTTACAGCTTGTTGAATGTGTCTATGATGGTCTCAGGTCTCAAGCTAATGACCCTTCAAAACGTATTTACTGCGCAAATGTTGTGATGAGAGGAATGTTTCTAAAAGACTGTCGTGAGTTGTGGCTTACACGTGCAGTAATTGATGAGTGGGCAGGAAAAGGGAAGAGTTCAAGTCACTACGTTTTTGTGAAGATGAATTGATTGGAGTCATAAATGTATTCTGTGGAAGTGAAAGGATATTTATAACGTAAAAAAAGTTAGTTAGATATGAGACTGATTGCATTCAGAGATGTCATCAACTTATGTACTAAGTTTGTACTCACTTTTATAAGGTCACTTTCTATTTCTGCAACTGAAAAACATGATGTCCTCGTGAATGGGAAACTTCCTCTCTCCCATCTTCAGATGAAATCGATCAATAGTGCCCTGGCAGACTCCCACCGCAGTTGTTGCTTCTGCATCTCCCTCCAACGATGTAAATATAAGAGACACATCAAATCTCCCTCCAACTTGTCAAAGGCCTTAGCCCCTTCTCCTCGTCCTATGCCAGAGGAGGGGATTGGATCCGTCGCGAAAGGATAGGGTAATTTTGAATATGTCGATGAAGACATTCCTTGGGCGAAGTCCCAGGAAAAGGACAACCTGCAAATCTCGTGGGAAGTGTGCAAGCTTGTGCAGACCAACTAAGAAGTAATTGATTTTGAGTAGAAATGAAAAGAAATATTGCTTCGATCAAATTCATTTGGCTTCTCCCCTTCCAATCGGAAAAGTAGTGCCAGACATCACAATGAGAGGCTTCAATTCAAATCTTCTCTCCGTCAATCATTCGACGTAGATCTGCGTCTTCCGTCCATTGCTTGACCATGACGAACATCGCCGTTGTACGGTGGCTATCTATTGTTGCGTAGAAAAGAGATAATTTCTCCAGATTTCCAGCAAGTCGAAGGGGGCAGCAACGACCCCTTCGATGTAATTGATTCCCAATCAGTAACGTTGGTGATAGGTTCATAAGATTATAATATGCGATACATTACGGCCAGCTTGGGAGAGACTCAAGAAGCTTCTCATAGTAAGCCTGTGCTCTCAGAATGACAGCCACTTCTTCTTTCATCATCTCTAGGACGGCGTAGCCGAATTGCTGCACTAGCGTACAGCTCTACGAGATCAGATTTCTCGATGAGAGGTACCAGACATGTATTGTAGCGGCTGTAGCATGTGGTTGTGTGGTTGGCAATTTCTACGGTTGACGTCACAAATTTCGGACACACATCGGACGAAGTACGCATGAAGAAAGATGAAGAAGCTGAAATCGACAGAAAGATGCACGCACAACTACTTCACCACACACATACATAACACCAATGCAATGTAAGATGTAAGATGAATATAAGATGGTGGGTGATACTATGTATTGAGGAATGGTGATGCAAATGGACAAGAGGGAACTTACAATGAGGATATTTATGAGTATGGTGGAATAAATGCAAATCAGACAGGTGTTGACGGGAGTGGACATCGAGAACTGTGAATGGTGAAGGATTGCTTGTACTCCTAATGAATAGTAGGGATGATGCACGAGACTTATAACTCTTTCAGGCTTCTCGTGCTGCGGCAGTGCGTGTTTTCTTACAGTCCGCATTCATTCATAGGGTAGTTGGCGAGACCCCCAGAGATAAGATATGTTGCAGCTTTGAGCATTCTTTCGTTGCATTGATGGCCTGATGTGTCAATGCAGGTCTAAAGGAGTGAATAGATGCAATAATATGAGTAAACAATAGTGTTATTCACTTGGAAACACTCCAGCTATCAAGGTAGGCTTGTTCGAACAAGAGGATATTTTTTAGCGAATATTGGCGAAAAAATATCCTAGAGGCTACCCAAAAATGCCGAAATATCCTGAGGATTCCTGGCCATAACGCTAATGATGGATTTGAATGGCAAGGGTGCGGTGCGTGTAGTGGTGGATGGCACGTTTCAGCTCTGGCCTGGCGTGGCCGCCGCGCCAGGAAGTGGAAGAAAAGCTGAAGTCTTAAACTTGAGTGGTGTTGCAGTGTGTGTGTGAAATACGCGTGTACATATTATGTGCAGCGTAGCCTCTCTCGCTGTGCGTGTGTGGTGCTTTGGAATCTAGCGGTTGAGATGCCTGTCTCGTCTTTACAAGAAACTGGGTCCCTCCAGGCACCTAAGTACTACTATGCGGAAAAATGAAAAATCACTAATTAAGGAGTAGTGGTCAGTTGACCCCCACCCTACATAGGATTAGAAAAGTCTGGCCGTAGGCTTGGAGACAAAGTTGGCTAGAGACTTTCCGTCTTTTATTTATTTTATCGTAAGTTCTTGTGATCGAACACCATCAGAACACAACAGATTGACGTCGTCGACAAGAGTTCCGAACAACATCAGGGGTTCGAAGAACAATTGATTCACGAGGTCACAGCAAGCGAGGAGCTTGCTTTGAGCGCCTACTTGGCAACTACAAATCGTTCAATCGATTGTAGCACTAGGGTATTTGTAACAATATAACGAATAGACTGCTTGATCAGGGTGATCAAGTCAGCGGCTACGGCATATTCATCTATTAGCGTATCTATGAGCTTTACGGAGGCTTTTACGTGGTTAGTTTCACGGGCGTACTTTTGTAGGATCTTCAGACATACACCATACCCGTCTGAGTCACTTGGAGGTCTCTGCACACGAAAGAGTCCCTCTGAAGAGGACTCCCACGTGTGACAGAAGATCCCATGTAGGGTGGATGGTTGACCCCTACATAAGTAGTGAGTTTTTTGGGCCCTATTTTGTGGATGAGACAGAAATTTCTGCCTCATCTTCCTCAAAAAGAGTAAAAAGGTGTGTAATACAAGAGCTACGAACAACATAAAAGGGCTAACTCAGCAATCTGAGGTTTAGGCTATGCCGTACACACCCCTCTCGACGTTTCTCACCGCGACAGGCTTTGACTTCATAAGGGTGGAGCTTTAAAAACCTGAGGTTACTAATTCCCACGTAGAGCATAGGTCCATTTCGTTGTGACTCCCAATCCTTTTTAAAGCTCTCGAGCTTTTAAACTCCCACTTTTAGTGTACTCCCAACTCTTTTAAGGATTTTATCACCACTTTGAGCATAGTAGTGGAATATTCGGACACAAAATGGATAGATTTTAAAAGATTCGCAATTCGCATCCATCACCACCAACCACTCTCCTGTTGACAATGGCGGCCTTCCGCGGCCAACTACGACGAACAATGTAGTCAGTGCCTGCTTCATCAAGAGCATCTAAAATGCCAACGGCATGTCACAGGAGAGATGATCAACTGGTGGGCGGTTCCATCTGCCTATTATGGTATTATTTTGACTACACGACGGGCGCTCTCAATCTGTGCTGTCGACACCATAATATGTCGACAACAACGATTTCAGACGATTAAATCTCTTTAATGGTGCGACTGAGCAGCAGTCAATTGCAAGTCGGGATGATTGATCTGCTGCATCAAATGATGTCGAAAAGCCTAGCGTAGTGGGAGACGAGATCTACAATTAAAGCTGCATCAACATCATTCGACACATCATGCGTCATGACATGTATGTTTCGACAGAACGCAACCCGGTAATTGGAGGAAGAGAATCATAATCAAATCAGTCGATAACTGATGCAGAGTTTTAGCGCTGATCAGGGAGATCGCAGAGCGCAAAGAATTCCAGCGTTCGATGAAGAGGCTTAGCAGCTGTATTATTACTCGGCAAAAACGAACGAACCACATCGATAGATATGAGAGTGCGCTATTTTCTTTGATTTTTCGTGGGTGAGAAGGACGAATGTATTGCTACAATTGAGTGATGATGAAGAGATGATCCCACATTACCCGGCGAGTCGGAGTGTCAGTGAGATTTGCATCACTTGCCTGTAAGCCTACATTTCGCATCCAATATAAAGCAGAGGAAACAGAAGAATGAATCTAAGGGAACCATAAAACCAAGCAACTCGCCGCTGATACTTAGTGTATGATATCAGAAAGTCCAACAGAGTATGAGTTTTATGAGTTCTGGTCAGCTTCTACTGACGCATGCATGGGCGCCTGGGCGCGCATTGCTATTGCGAGTAGACAATCTATTCTATCGCCTCGAGAGAGATGAACAATTATACACAGTACTTAGAAGAATCAATCTTGCCTATCTTCTATCTTTCCCTCTCTCTCTTTCTTCGTTTTTCTCTTTCTTTTTCTCTCTCTCCTTCTCTCCTTTTCTTCTCGCTTTTTCAGATAATATGCCGTCCACCCCTATGAACTCAAAGCCCCGCGACAAAACTACGCGGTAACGGCTTCTGGCGATGGATGAGACAGAAATTTCTGCCTCATTTTGGATGAGACAGAAATTTCTGCCTCAAAACTCACTACTTAGGGATATGTTGGCATTTTTTTCGTGCTGCTTCTGTTTCCTTCGTCGATTTTGGGGGCGAAAAAGAAGGAGAAAAGGAGGAAAGTTCGCGTGCTCTGGATGGCTCTGGGTAGCAGCTGCATTACAGCTGCTAGAGGATGCAGACTACTATTGTTATTCTTCTCTTCGATAGATATTATTTCATTATCTAATTGAAGTCTAGCCACCCTGCTACGAGATTGGCTTCAAGCCAAGGGTTCAGAATGCATGGCATCTTGAATGCATCCAAGCAGGAGCTAAACTATTGATATGGATAGTATGTACGGTTGTAACTCTCTTTCATGTGTGTCAACACTGTTTGTTATAAGGTTACAATCCTCTCCAATCTTCTACTGTGCAGCAGAACTGAGTTGTTGTTGAATCTCAAATCTTATATGTCACATTTGCCGCATAGAGTTGAATACCATCAGTATTGCTTTCTCGGTCTCATATTACGTATTCGTTTGTTTCAAATTGTGCAACCTTGTCCACTATCACACGACTCAAATTGGCACAAGCAGAGTAATATATGTGTCATAGTCGATGCAGGTCATACTAGATAATAATTGTTGCGTGCGGATGCATATGTTGTACAGAGGTATGCCCACTTTATACGCTACACAAAGCAACTTGCAAACACGAATGATGCAGCAACTAACACCGGAAAAAACGTATCTTTGACCAAGCCGATAGTTGTGAATCATTAGGAGAGTATTTCCACTATGAGGAGGGGCAAGAGCTTCACCTGACGCATCTGTTTTGGTTGATGTCGAGCGACGACGCCCAAAGCGCCAACAATCATCACGTGTTGAGTATTTTGTGAGCTCGACGACGACGCAGCACATTTATCTGATTGTCAGCAACATCAGAGATATTCTTTACCTCGTTCATTTTGTGTTGGTTAAACGGAATCGTCCGACGATGGAGGATAGAGGGAGCCGTCGACGCGTAGATTGTGTCACAACATCAACGTGATGTTTGCGCATAATTTGCATAAATACGATGGCGATTTGAGAGTTCTGCCTCTATAGATCAATCGAAAGGACCGTTCGGATGCGGTCGATGATCAAGTCGCTATTCGTAGGGACTTGGTAGTTGTGTATGCCGCATGTTGGCGCCGGCAATCTCTGACGGACATCATGGTTTGATGGGGGTAGGTTGTAGGTTGTTGCGAAACTGGTCACGAATCGACAGCTCTACGTGATTCATCTCTATAGGCGATACACAAGTAACGTTGAACCTCGTGACTTGAAGTGACCGTATTTGCACCCCCTCCGTGACCGTATATATTTGCACTTTGCACCACCACCGTGATCGTATATATAATATTTTTAAGAAACAGCACAAAAACGTTGCCGTCATGGGCATGTGTCACTCACACTTCACAAACTGGAGATGAGTTGTCATCTTTCCTATGTTCAAAATCACGTAGCCGAATCTCGGCCAGAAGATTTTCCCAATCTCGGCCAGAACGATCTGCGTGCATCACCTCCACCGACCGTCACGAGGTGTTGTATCATTCTTCAATGCGATCTATTTATCCATCATGCTCAGCGGGACAAAGCAGGTTGCCCAGGCCAATGATGGCATCAACTCTTGCACCGATAGTATCTGGAGCAACGCTAAGAGATGGATCCAGGGCAGTGGAGGATTCGTCCATTCTCAATTGAGCTACAATGAATCACAGCGACAGGTATATTTCGACCCATCAAGCTGCAGCGGCGGTGCGGTCGATGCTGGGACCACATTGCTGCGAATACCCGATGCATGCTTACCATCCCTTCACTCTGTAGAGACAGATGAAGAATTTGGCAAGTCGTTGTTTGCAGTGGTCCATTCTCTCGAAGCCGAGGCATCGTTGTATCATGATGCTCAGGATGTTGTGTTGGCTCTCTTTCTTGCTCGTCAGCAGCAAAGGAAGCGACAATCGCCATCTTTTTATGAGCCATATCTTGCCACTCTACCAGTCTATTCAACGAACGATGCTGACAAATGCTCCGCGTGCAATAATCTTCAGCTGTTACCAAGGCAATGGGACGCTGAAACTCTAAAGCGACGCCTCCAAGGCACATCGTTATACAAACGAATCGTCAACGAGCAGAAGGGTATCAAGTGTGAATATGAATTGATCAAGACTGCTTGGATGCAACAACAACAAAAAGAGACATTAGAACAGCAGAGCAATACAGCAACTAAAGATGATCAGAAGCAGACGAGTCAATCATCCTTATTTCCAACATGTGAACAATACGACAACATGATGGCACTCGTTACCTCACGTGGATTTGATGGATTGGGATATGATGGTGTGGATGTTATGATTCCATTGTTGGATTTGTTGAACCATGTGAGAGGGCATGGAGTCAAAAATGGTGACGATGGGTGTGTGGCTCATGTTCGATATGAGAGGTATCACGAAGGTGAAAAGACGGATAAACATGATGGGAGCAGTGACGGAGAAGAACCATCAACGAAGCGAATCAAGACAGCTATTGATGACGCAACAAGTGCTATTTGTAATTTAAGGAACCACCACGGCGGTGGTGTTAGGAGTGGTGGTGTCAAAGTAACAGCAGGTCAATCAATCGTAGCGAATGGAACAAAACTACAGATGACTTACGGCGCCAAGAGCAATACTACATTATTGGGGAGATATGGATTTTGTATTGTTGATAACGTCGAGCCTGATGGTAAGTGAATTGGATTGGGAGTGTTTCTTCTCTAGACCTTTTTTCTTATGATGAGTATGAATTGCGCACGTGAACTTGTTCACTAATTGAAATTGATTTTGCTACGATGATTGTGCATCGAATACCAACGTGAAGGCTCTTGCAACGATGTGGTAGAAATTGAATTAAAGGAAGATCTTCCTCCTCTGAAATTGCGACGTGGTCCAAAGTCCTATACCTATGGCCTCTTCATCAAAGCAATGGAGTTATTCCACGATGATGGTAGTGGACGACGAGATGACGATATTGATGGCACGAACAACAAACATTTGCAAGAAGAGAAGGCTGATAGTAACGTTGCTAATGAAAGAGAAGGAGAGGAAGATGATGATGGAGGATTGGAAGCTTTTCTTAATGATTGTGACGAGGAGGATGATTGCGAAGACGAGGAGGATGAGGGAGGTGAAGATTTAGATGAAATGATGTATCAAGATACATCATTTGGTGACGATGACCACCTGCTGGGCAATTCGCTTCCATGTTCCACCAAAGCAGAGGAAATGATGAATGACCTTCGAGCATTGGAGGCCCTGCACTTGTCTCTCGAACAAGCCATGGAACAATGTGAAAACAACTCTCTCATACGCGGTTGCGGTGACGGAGAACGACTCTACGCAACTGCAGAAGATAATTATTGTGCCATTTTGATCAAGTCTGAGATGCAAACTATCTCGTTCTACAAAAAAGCTGCACAAATAATACATTCAAAGCTGTCAAAATCTTCTTCGCAGGTCACTTCATTGGTAGATAAAAGTAGCGAGTTCGAGATGATTGCCATGGATCGAGAACACGTAAATGACCTTGTTAAAGCTTTTATGACCATTCGATATCCAGGGGTTCGATCTGATTAGTCTATGTGATAAAATAGCAGCTAAGTATGTGCATTTTTTGGCTTTCGTTTGCTGTACAACAAAGCTTAGAAACAGCTCCTGAATACCATCCTAAACTAATCACTTATTTATCAGCTCAAAAAAAAGCTTAGATAAGTAGGTATGTACCTCCCAACAGACTACTTCTTTTAACATATGTAAGTACAACTTGTTCATTTGTGATAAGTACCAACTTAAACTTCAACCTTGCTTGTTCATTCGGTACTCGAATTGTCCAACAAACGTGACCAAAAAATCCTCGCTCAAAAAATCATGATGCCACCGACCGCATCATCTCATGCTGTTATTCAATCATGCCGACCAAAAGCTCAGCCATTCATTCAATCATGCCGACAGACTGCTTCGTGAGGTGCTCTCACAGCCATTCATTCAATCATGGATGGCAAATTGCTATCGCAAGCCACATGCCGCTGCCGCTGCTTGCTGAGCACAGCTCATGATTTTTCATCGAGCAAACCGTCAACATCATTCCTACCAAACCACCATGTCGGCCAACTCTCCTCCGCTCGCCGGCCGCTATCCCACCGCCCCTCCCAACTGCATTCACCCGCACGCATCGCCGCCGCCTTGAAGCAGGCGCTTTTCTGGCGACCGCAGCCGATGGCCGATGATTACAGGTGAGTTACATGATTCATGATCGGGAAGAACAGTAGGTGAGATCGAGCAACAACTTCAGCACCGTGGAAGCCGGTGCTATACAAATTGGCCCTGGGCATGTTAAACGTCTTCGGACCGCACTCTGAGTTTGGGGTTCCAGAGCACACAGTTTCCGTACAGGTGGAGATTGATTGGGAGAAAAGCTGAGAGTTATGGATGTGCGGGCGATTCAGTGATCCCTTTAGGAGGGTGAGGAGGACCCCGGATCTGTAGCCTGCCGGAGTACCTTGATTATTCAAACCCTGTCAGCATCTTGTGTGACGTCCCCCGCCCATATACCCCCAAAGAATTTGATGTCAATAGCGATAGATTCTTGTTGACATGTCTTTATTTTTCGTTTCGAGTCATCTTTCTAACAACACATCTTCCTGCCCAACTTGAAATCTTCGTAGTTCCTACTTCCATTGTGATTCAAGAGCAGTTCAACGTTTACTTCTCTGAGCACACTCTTCATACGGCATACCACAAATCGACACGGCCAGCTACCGTCCATTCATCCACCGCTATTTGGACCAAGCACAGCCTGTTGATGTGCAGTTTGAGGAGTTGAGGGCCTATCCTGTCACACCTGCCGCCAAGTAACTCTTTCTCTATCGGGATGATTGATGCTTTGCGTTCCAATTTTCGCGTGAATGAGAGGTGTTGGGTAGAGTGTACATTCAAAAGATGTAAATAATTTATGACACGAACTTATGTGATCTTGATCTTAGCCCTCTTGAGAGATGTTCCATATCTTATCAGCGCCGGACGTCTTGATGTTCCCAGCACTTGCTCGGCAGAATTTGGATATCATTTTGTTCGTCTTGGTCTTTGTCAGCATCCTTACTCCCTACAGAATGCGATGTTTTGAGGGTGGCTATCACATGTAAAATTGCACTGACTGCAATAGCCTCCTCTCAAAAGCATGAGTTCATGATAAGAGCCTCACTCTACAATCTTTCCATCTTGAATAAATGCAATCTCGTCCGCAGACGTATAGCTATGTGCAACTACTACAAGCAACGCCTTGCCCTTCATTGCACTGAAAAGAGTTCTTGGCACTTTCTCTTTTCAGTTTCTGCAAGAGATGCAGTGATTCATCACAAATTAGTTCTCTAGCTAGCACGTGATATTAACGCGCGGGCGATCATAACCGTCCATACATCCACCGCAACTCGGACCAAGCAGAGACTGTTGACGTAAGGCCTTTACTAGAGGGCAGGAACAAGATGGCAAGTTTAGTTTTAGCAGTCGAGCAGGGCCTGTCCTCCAAGTAGCGCTGTCTTGTGTCTTGTGACTCATGGCACATTATTTGCTGCCTCTCTCTCTCTAGAGAGATAGAGAGGCGGGATGGATTTTGAATTGGCGTTTCCATCTGCTCGGTTGTAGGAATGAGAATGTACAAAATATACATAATGTGTCTCGTGTTTTTTTGTCAAATGTAAAAATATTGTTTATGGCACTGCTTGTCAAAGTCCAATTCCAATGCTCGCTTGTGATCTATCTTGTTATGCTCATCCCTCTCTTGAGATTTACTCAACAAAGTGTGTATATACGTCACGGCTCAGTTCCAATACGTATATCACTCGCTCTATCACGATCGTCGTCGTCTCTACTTCTTGTTGCTTTCATGCATTATCTTACAGCATGTCTAGAGCTTCTCGTTGCCGCCAAGAAATGTGACATCCGTCAAGAAGCCCTTCTCGTTAATGTCGAAAGCTCAACACTTGACACTCGTACAGACCTAGAGATATATTTCTCCAACCTTGAATCATTTTGGGAAAAGCTCTTAGAGGTTGCTACAAGGACAAAGAGAGTGAGCTACATATATATAGCGTCAATGTTCTTCACGTCCGCTTATTCGGCCGACCGGTATGTAGAATGTAGCAAGGGTGAGAAGAGGTTAACTCTTGTGTACTTTGGGGGAGTCAGACGATATTATATAAGTAGGCTGTATTTGTGAATGATGATAACTTCACACAGCTGATTCAGTGCAGCGCAGAAGAGATACAGGCGTGATCTTGATGTACAGATGTAACTTTGCTCGATACTTTTCATTTCAGCCAGCAGCTATGGTGCAGGAGATGCATCATAATAAGTAGCCTCTTGCTGAGCTCATACATATCTTGGACAGCTTGAGCTCAAGATTAACTCGAGGATAGAAGATATTATGTCTTTCAATATTTGCGACCTTCAGCCACTCCCAACTAAATCATCAAACGAAGGAACTTCTGTCCCTCAAACCTCAGTCTGCACTATCATCTACTATCTAATCACTCTTCCCTTTCCATGAAGCACGAAGCACATAATAGAGCTTATTCAGAGAAATAAGTTACCCTAACTTCACTTTTTGCACCCGGTTGGGTGGGGCGTTAGGTTATTTTTGTGCTACGGTAAACTACGTATCACTGGTATTGTAAACAAGAAAAGTATCTGTAGATGGCTGTGAAGACTCTTGAGTCGACTGAGAGCTACTTCTTTGTGAAATAGATCTGCCACCTGTACTGTGTAATAAATATGAAATTTTGTCATCATTAAGTGATGACGCTGTTATCGGGCCATTGTTGCTCTCATAGAGTGCTTGAATGGCAGCTAGTCCTGCCGAGCCGTTTGCCTTACAAACCGTTCTCCCGAACATTTGTGTGTAGTAGGTGCTTGGGTCTGGGCTTTTGTAGGATCCCCCGTAGTGATAGTTTCTTTGTTTTGATTTCCAAATTGAGTCGGCTCGTTCTAGGATGTTTGATGGGGTTCTAGTGAATGAGCCTTTTTTCAATTTTTTTTGTTAGTGAAATGCTCTAGCTTTGGGCCACAATGGCCAAAATTATATTTTGGAGAGTTGCCGAATATGCTTTTCCAGTATCACGATCCTTTTGTCGACCATAATGGGGGTTCTATACATGTGTTAACTGGCCGATAATTCCAATGCTCCGCTGAGAAATGCATGTGAGAGTCCACTACCATAGCTTTTTTCTGCACAATTTTGCAGGCCATCAGCCATCAAAGCTAGTACCAAGCTAGAGAGCACCTTCAAATGCATATCTCGACGAAAATATAAGGGTTCACCACCTGCCCCTCCGTATATATACTCACATAATAGTCACCTAAAGGATAGTATCTCGGGACAAGCATGTAAACCACTTCCCTGAAACTTAATTTTGGCCACCATGGCCCAAAGCTAGAGCATTTCACTAACAAAAAAATTGCGGGAAAGGCTCCGGGTGCAAAAAATCGACCTGCACGGCCGATGACTATGGTAGGGTTATTTAAAGGGTTTAGGGCTGAGAGACATTTTAAGGTAGAACACAAGTGTTTTTGAGTATTATTCCTACTGTACAATCGCTGTTTTGGCCGTAGCTAGGGGGCTCGATTCCTTCGTACAGAGGCCGTCGCTAACCGGTACCACGCAAAATCCACCCTCCAAAGCTGATAGAGGCCATTGGCAGACTGCCAAGATATTGGGGTCGTATAGACCGATAGGGTTTGGCTGATAGAGGCCATTGGCAGACTGCCAAGATATTGGGGTCGTATAGACCGATAGGGTTTGGCTGATAGAGGCCATTGGCAGACTGCCGAGATATTGGGGCCGTATAGACCGATAGGGGTTGGCTGATAGAGGCCAGATTTACTATGCTGACTTTTAAATGACTACTGCTGGTACGGACCGACATGGTAGCAATAAAAAAGATGAACAGCTATAGGATTGTTCTACACGATATTGGTGCTTGATGAACAATGTCCATGGCTGTTCTCTCTCTCTCAACATCCCTTCTGTCTGTCCCTAACGACCAGAGCGATGCGAGAAGCCGGAAGAAAGAGAAGGAGAAAGACAGGTGTGACGAGATCCGATTTCGTGCGGGCCAAGTCTACCTGTGACTTTTACACCCTCACCATGATGTCCTCCACTACTATGGCCACAGTTATTCACATCTAATAAACAAACCTATTATACTTGGCTTATTCGATTCTATACATCTTAATCTAAGTGTTTCCGACGGTAATAGTCAGTTGATTCACCGAAAATTAAGAAATTAACGTCGCCAGTCGCCATCAACGGCATAAAATCCACGACTTTTACCTCCCGTCACCCCTCCCACGGACATTTTTGTGGTGATATACATCTAAGGAGAGGGATTCCTCGCGTAAAATCGATATATATTACATGGGAGGCGTCTTTGGATACTTTGAGTGTTTTCAAATATCAACTAGTACATGATCAAACTCATTTTATCAGAGAGAGGCAATCTACTTATCATTCCCAGAGTGTATTCAACAATCAACTTTGTAATGAGCCACTAAATGCAAATTAGTGGTTATCGTGAATGATTGTGAGGCAAGACATCTATGTGTTGGTGGAGCATCAAGGTAGAGTATTATATCAGATAGACTATGTTATTATTTGTTGGTACTTTTTTGTGTGAATTATAATGATTGTAATAC
This sequence comes from Skeletonema tropicum, assembly GCA_037178625.1. Taxonomy (NCBI): domain Eukaryota; phylum Bacillariophyta; class Thalassiosirophyceae; order Thalassiosirales; family Thalassiosiraceae; genus Skeletonema; species Skeletonema tropicum. The sequence goes on along the minus strand of CM074132.1, from coordinate 3,871,973 downwards.
TTGATAATTATGATGTTCCCCACAATATTCACTATTAATATTACTCCCATGGATATATACTATCATAGTAATGATGTATTGATGTTTCTTTGATCGATATCTACGCCGGTTGCATTAATTGTCAGTTGATTGTTGTGTTGGACGGAAACGAATTATCATGTGTATATATTTTTTTCGTGTAGGCGACGTCATATGGCCTTTCGTTCTGCTCCAGAGTGCCTAGCCGTCGTCTATAATCATATTGGAGTCGAGGGAGCGGGTTGGTGGCCTTCGAAGATGGTGTATTGCCCCTCTTTACTGAACAGTAGCTTTGATGTAAAAAAATATTTAAAATATGTTGACACCAAGTAGCCGACGTTCAGGACGATGTAATCGGGCGAAGAAGCGGCTACCAAGACACTGACGCCTCCCTATGGATATATACTATCGATGTTGCGTCGTGGTGGCATCGTAAATGGTGTAAGCGATGATTACCCAATGCATTCGTCGACGACATCAGTTGCATCGACCAATTTCCGTTACGTCGTGGGCAGGGCTATTTTCTCCTAGGATATGTCGAACCAAGACGGACTTTTTCGAAGGCAATCTAAAAATGGGCTTCTCCGCCTCCAGTATCAAAAGTCCGTCTTGGTACAGTGTCGATTTTGTACTACTAGGCAGTCCATAATGGCATCATGGTGGTTGTGTCTTTGGCCGTTTGTGGTTGGTGATTGGTGAGAGAAAGTGTGAAGAAGCAACGGTCACTTTTTCTGCCCGTGGGCAAAACGGTTGATGCGTGACTTGATTTGGCCGGATTTGAGTTCGCATGGGGATATACCAATTCCTATCGTTGATCTACAGAGCCATCTTCACTAGATAAACAGCTACTTTTACTTAGCGTTTTCTTACTTGTGTTCTACCTTAAGGTTACGGGGTCGCTTGTTTTTAAGGGCTAGTACGCTCTAAAATAATGTGAGGGAGCCCTTACAGGTACTTAGTCTTTTTTGTAGTGGTACAGTATGAGGCGTTTCACATCACCACCGATCAACCATCAAACCATGGCACAAAGTTAGCGCTCTCCACCCCATACGGCACGTGTGTACTACGCCAAAATCACTGGGGTCGGTGAAATAACTACGACGGTAAATCATTACTAATACCATTAGCCGCCATTATTCGCTGGAATTCTATCACTGGAACCTTTCGAATTTTTTAATTAATACACCCACCGTCGTCATTGCATCCGACGGTACATGCACCACTCGACACAACAGCATCCTCCCCTACACATCGTTGCGGCGCTCTTACTACACAAAAATTGTCACGGGCGCTTCACCTATCAATATACCATCGACCGCCGTCGGAATTGTCTCACTGGCCACCGCATAATTTGAAAACAACAGCAACATAAAAAATGTCAGTAACGACATCCCCAATTAACCGTGAAGTGAAAGCAAGCATGTTATTTCTCACTCAGTGCCTTCCGGATGACAAAAGGAAGCTGTGGTTGACACCAAAAGAAATACGCGACCGTCATGTCCACTGTGGGGTGCATAGTTCGTTGACAGACGTCATGGTCATCAATGCACTGAAGGTGGTTAATAAAGGGGAAATATTTCTCTGGAAAAATATGTTTCGCAACACTGCCTACTATATCCCGAAGAACTCCCCCAAAGCAATACAGCTTCCGAACGAGCAACGGTTCAAGGCAGGAGGTGGGGGTAAACGTATAAATATTAATCCTGAAAGAAATTTTTTCAAAACTTGTGCAGAAGCAGCAGACCATTTGAAGAGAGTGAACGATGCACTGGATGAGCTTGCACAGGTGGAAACCCAAACGCAGCAGGAGAGGACTGAAGCTCGTGACGAAGGAACGCATCAACCAGACTCTGGTGCACAGGAAGATGAAACGCATGAAACAGTCGGCGAGAGGCCAGAAGATGAAGGAACGCAGCCACCAGATACTAGCGTGCGAGAAGATGAAACGCAGGAAGCTTATGTTGAAGAGGAAGCTCATGTTGAAGTAGAATTTGAATCGGGTATCGACATGATTGAGGGTTCAGCCAAAGAGGCAGAACCCGTCGACCAACAAAGTTTGTGGAGTGGGCCAGAGATTGCGCCTCTTGATAGCTACATATTCATGCAATGTAACAACATGGATGATTTCATCCGACTTGCAACTGGACACTCAGCAAAGTGTGGACAGCAATTGAAACTAATTGAGCGGAATACAAAAGAGGGCGCAGCAGTAAAAGAGGTTTGGATTTGTCCGGTGTGTACCGAAAGGCTTTGCTTTCTAAATACTAAGATGGTCAAGACGAGGGTAGTGGATAGAGAGCGGAAGTTCGTACGCCCCCAACCAGAGATCAATTTGCGTATAGCAGGTAGCTTTGGTGTTGGGATTAACATGAGAAAGACTCAAAGTTACCTTGCAAAGCTTGGGATTAAGGGTCCAAACACTAAGAACTTAAGGAGTTTGAATAGAAAGCATAGAGCAGCAATCAGTAGTGTTTGTGACGGCAGGATATTGGAGAACAGGCGTGAGCATAACAATGAGACTCGTAATGCGGAAGACTACGTAGGTGACTTGAAGTGGACTGACAAGAATGGACAAACACACTCGACATGCCAATCCAATGTTAGTCAGGATGGTGCTGGTTGCACTCGTTCTTATAGCAATAGACACAAAGGCAAACAGAGCGTTTTTGTTGTAAACAGCTCTGTAACGAATAAGCCTATTGCTTTAAAGACATCTGCATCTCTTCTGGCTGTTTGTCATTTTATCCACTTCTTCTGTTGCAAAGTAACAATCCTCTCGGATTGTATTCAAGTTCAACCTATGAACTGGCTGTGATTTACAGATGCAGACAATCATTTGAATGCCGTTGATGGAACATAGACGGTTTGGAAATTCACACTTTGCATTGGAGACATCTTTCTGCAGGTTGCCGCCCGCAGTATCATTATCATTCGCAGATGGAGTATCATTAGACTTGTCGGATGAGTTCGACAGGTCGCACGATAGTTGCTGTTGCTTCACATTCTCTGGGATTATAGCATAGCCAATCTTTCGAAACTCGACAATGAATAAAGCTGGCATTGGGTTGCTGTTGCCAATTCTGTGTGTCAGCTCTGTGAACACTGGTAACTTGATTATGTCCCCCCTTTCCAGCTTCCTTGCTTCGTGTGTGAGGTGAGTAACAACACGTCCGACAATAATGTTGCCGTCACCGTCGCACAACGTGAGATGAGTAAATTGTACTTGAGTGACAGTAGAAGATCCACCTTTCCCTCCTTTCATTTCAACAGTTCCTCGATACTTGGTCTCTCGTTCCACAACCTGTAAGATCGGTTCATCGGTGATGGAAGATGTATCCTCCCTCCGCGCAACCTTTGTGATGTATCCCATTGTAAGCTCAATTCCACTCCCCTCAGTTGCCGGGGGGCTCTCATAATCAGGGTATTTATCTCCCATAACAAGGGGGAAGTCTTTCTTGTGCATCTGCACATGGGAACAAAATTCACGAATATATGCGAAGTGTTCCTGTTTCCATTCATCTTTGTTGGCCTTGATATGATTGAGCAAGTTTTTATTGTTCTCAATGTGTGTCCACATATCCTCGGCCTTCATTTTATCCTCTTTCTTCTCTTGAATTGAATCCTCCTTACTCCTCTTTGGTTGTCTTTCCTCGCCCTCCTCACTCATGCTGTGAATAAATATTATTATTTTCAAATTACAATAGGAGCGCTGTTGTTTTCAAATTATGCGGTGGCCAGTGAGACAATTCCGACGGCGGTCGATGGTATATTGATAGGTGAAGCGCCCGTGACAATTTTTGTGTAGTAAGAGCGCCGCAACGATGTGTAGGGGAGGATGCTGTTGTGTCGAGTGGTGCATGTACCGTCGGATGCAATGACGACGGTGGGTGTATTAATTAAAAAATTCGAAAGGTTCCAGTGATAGAATTCCAGCGAATAATGGCGGCTAATGGTATTAGTAATGATTTACCGTCGTAGTTATTTCACCGACCCCAGTGATTTTGGCGTAGTACACACGTGCCGTATGGGGTGGAGAGCGCTAACTTTGTGCCATGGTTTGATGGTTGATCGGTGGTGATGTGAAACGCCTCATACTGTACCACTACAAAAAAGACTAAGTACCTGTAAGGGCTCCCTCACATTATTTTAGAGCGTACTAGCCCTTAAAAACAAGGGGTGGTCAATGTTTTTTATCTGAATCTGAATCTGAAACGTTCACCTTCCTGATTTACTTATCAGGTGGTCTGGACCCGCCACGATGAGTTCCGCCACGATTTCCGCCACGATTCTTAAAAAGTTATTCCTTACTTATGGTATAGAGACTTTCCCATTCCGCCACACCCGCCATTCCGCCACGTGACTGTCTTGGTCACAATACTTACTTCCACACATAAGATTCTCTTGAGTTTGAAATTTGAATGGGCCGCCCTGGGCCGCCAGCAAAAAAATGACCGATGACATGAACCTACTTACTTACTTACTCAATCAATTGTATTGAGGACACATCTATCATTGCTGCTATGTCTCAAGAAGTAAACACACCTTGTCCATCAACCTCATTTGCGAGGTCGCTAAAGATCTATGATGATGTCTCATTTGGTAAAAAGAATGAGACTCGTCGCATGGTAGTTGATTTTGACTACGCTTCGTACTTTGAAAATTGCTCCATTACATCTGATCACTACAACGAAGACAAATGTGACTTCGACAAAATTACGGCTGAGTTATTCAAGCCGGGAGAAACGTGGAAGAGCAGAGATTTAGTTCAATCAGTTTTAAACGTTATTGAACAAAAGCATGGTTGGACTTCTACACTTGAAAAGTTGGAAATCAGGTTGCTAAAGACCTGTGTGAATGATCTAGTAGACTCTTAATACAATTAAGTACCTACGCAAATAATGAGCTCATGGTGAAGCTCTGCTGCCAAGTTTTGGCGATGGCATCACTTTCGTGTGGTCGGCTGGCGCGCCAGATAGAGGAACTACTCTCTACTCTAACACACCCTTTCAGCTGACCCACGATGCTGCTGGTTCGACTTGCTCTTTCATTCTGTTTCATGTGTCTTACCATTTCTATGTTTTGTTCGTTCTGTTTGCAATTTGTTGCGACCTGTTTTCATTCCGTCATCATCTCCCTCCGTAGTCCAAGATTTTGGCACCCTTTGAGGTGACGCATTCTCCGTGCCTATGCCACGGTCTGTGCTCTCGCCACCCTTTGAAGTGTTGGGATCTTCGGCACAGATATATTTTGCCAACACTGCTTGTTTTTCATCGCATCTGGATTCTTATTCGGTTTGCTCACTTGACGTGGTTGAGGTTTTATGTGCGCAGTTTGCGACCTCTACCGTTCTTGTCTGTCGCTCCGTAGGTGTATCGTTTCGATGCCGAGCTGCAACTGTTCCCTGTCCGCTGTAGCTCCGTTTGGACTGGACTCTTAGTGTGGACTAGGTTGTCGATGTGGATGGTCTAAAGTCTGGTAGCGCTTAGTAGCGTTGACGTTATGTGCATTGGATAATACATATCGTATCGTCGGCACTTGTGTCATTCGGCCGGTGGTTTTGGCCGCCCTGTTTATACCCCTTTGTTTTACACGAGATTGGGAGCTCGTGGACCTTTGCGTAGGTATGCTAAAGACCTGTGTGAATGATCTAGTAGACTCTTAATACAATTAAGAGTGTTTTTTTCTTAAAATCCGGTAAAAAGTGGAACTGGGCCTTGACTTTGCCTCTCAATTACTCGCCCCACACTCCACCTACAGCAAAAGCGACCGCAGATTATTAAATGGGCGGTCCGCCTATTGTTAATCACTAACTTAACTAATGGATTTGGCCAACAATAGCAATCTCGAATTTTGGGCCTATAGTGGCGTGTACGTGCCCATGCGACCTGAGTGCCGGTTCCAGATTCTGCGATTTCTACAGGTTTCTTAGAAAAAAACACTCTTAAGTACCTACGCAAATAATGAGCTCATGGTGAAGCTCTGCTGCCAAGTTTTGGCGATGGCATCACTTTCGTGTGGTCGGCTGGCGCGCCAGATAGAGGAACTACTCTCTACTCTAACACAGGTGTAACAGGTTTGGTAGTGATGTTAGAACACCAAGACGTGATTTCACAAGTGGTTCACTGAAGGCAGGCTGCACATTTACAATTAATCTCAAGCCCTTGGTAAAGACACCATACTTTCCAGAGTCTCAGAAGGGGAAAGATAGGCCAATTCCTTCGTACAAACCTGAATGGGATCAGCCCGTTGAGATTGGCAATGGTACATGTACCACCCATGCTGGAAATTGTCACCCAGGTCGGCAGAATAGGGTTGTAACAATGTCTCGTGCAGGTGCATACGTCGAGAAAATGCCTGATGCTGCCCTATTTCAATTGTGCAATGTCTACGAGTTGTGTGGAAAGATATCATCTGCGATGATCAAGAGTGTCATGACCCCAGTTTGGCCTAGCTCAAAGATTGTGTCAAAGCAGGATGTATTTAACATACGGGTCAAAGTCCACAGGCTCATGCCAACGTTCCGCAGTTCCAATAAAGACTACGATGCTTTCAAACAGATCGTCAATAGTAGTAACTTTCTGCAAGGCATAGAGAATGAGGAGTTGAATGATGATGAGGCGTACCAGCTTGGGCATAGCGCATGGCTGATATGTATAAATTTTTGGCAGACTTCCTTGGAGAGAGTGCACCTTACCGTCCTTTATCCAACGTCAACATTGTCGCTGGGGATGGGTTCTTTGATCAACAAATGATTGAAGATCTAGGCTTCGTCAATGCACAGTTTGTTACGGTTAGAGGAAGCCACTCATTACAGAAAGAAAAGCAGTCAAACAGGATGAAGCCATGGAATAGCTTGCCCCCAAGACTGCCACCCTTTGTTCCTCCTGAATACTGTCCACTATCCCCCCCCCCGGAAATCTTAAAAAATATCAATAATTTCTTCAGATAACCTCATCTTTTGCCGCTGTCATCAATAACGCCTGACAGCACAATGATAAATTGACGCTGATAATTAATTAGAAAACGCTGATGCCATAAGAGGAGATCGGGATAAGAGTAGTCGGCCTGTGTGCGGAGTTGTTTTTCGGAAATTATTCAGTAAGTAACAACATTTTTTGTGTAGAGCAGATAAAATAATAGACACTGAATATTTACCTGGATTTTTTTTTTTCTCGTAAGGAGACGGTGTGCTGATAGGATCAATGATGACATGGTAGTAGCATGAAATAATTTTCGTATGAAGTTGGATGGCGTCGTGGCTGTAGGAGATATTATCTCCCGTCATGCATGGTTTTGGTTTTGTTGTTATGCGGCGGATTTGAACGGTGGTGGCGGTTTGTTTATTTTGGATGGCTCCCTTGAATGGCTCCCATTGAGATGCCTGTCTTTGCATGTGGATTGTGGATGGTGCCTGGATGGCGGGTGTGGCGGAATGGGAAAGTCTCTATACCATAAGTAAGGAATAACTTTTTAAGAATCGTGGCGGAAATCGTGGCGGAACTCATCGTGGCGGGTCCAGACCACCTGTTACTTATGCCTCTTTCAAATCCGCGATCATCCGGCATCAAAATTGTTGAAGATGTGACATTTGCAATACATCACGGAGGAACGTAAACGTTTCAGATTCAGAATCAGTGGCGTTTTTGGCTCTGATTCTGAAACGTTTAATTTCGGAGAAACTCAAATAACCCTAACCAAAGCGGCACCAAAACAACGATTAAAAAATAAGTGGCACTCAACCACACTCAAAGCCAAATCCAGCCCCCCGTACGTAGACATACTAATTCCTAAGGCCAACGTTTCAGATTCAGATTCAGAAAAAAACATTGACCACCCTTATTGTGTAAATGACTATGACCAAAACCCGCGCTAACGTGACATTTCTCACTCTTCTCAATCACGCACACTCTCAGGAACTGATTCTTCTCTTCGTCTTCGTCAGGTAAAGTATGTAGACGGATTCTTCTCTTCGTCTTCGTCAGGTAAAGTATGTACAACTTCTCGTCGTCGTCGTTTAGCAAGCCTACATAAGACCGACAACCGATAACATCATCAACCCAACACCACAACACAACAAACCAATCCCTATCCACCAAATTATAACATCTCTTCTCATCATGCGATTCTCAGTAGCTGCGCTCGCCCTTCTAAAGTTCATCGGAGTCCGAGGCTCGGTCATGCTCAGTCTCAGTGCTGATGCTTCGTCTCTATCTCCATCACCATCACCATCACCTCCTGCTCCAGGAGAAGGTTGGAGAACGAATGATGCTAACGCCAACGCCATCAACAAACATTTGCGGAAGGCAAATGTTAATGCTAGTGGAGCAATTCCTTCCGATCAAAGAATGTTGGAAGCAAACGACTACTATTTCACCAGAGTTGGTGATGGAATTTGCCTAAATTCTAGTGGTAAATTTTTTTCACAATATTCTTACTCTGGCGCTGGCGTAGCCTCTGCATGTGCACAGCAATGCCGCAACTCTTGCACAGGCACAGGAGCTTACGAGTATTTCCGTGGTTTTGTTTTCAATGCATCAGACTGTTACTGTCTTGTGGACAGCCCTACACCAGACCCAGAAATTTGTTTTGGTGGATCATATTTTAGCAATCCGGGTACCGGGGAGATTGTTGGAACTCTCAATGTCGCAAATTTTGAATGCTGGAAGGTTGCGGATCCAGAGAAGCCCTCTTCACAACCGTCGTCGTCGTCGGAGCCATCATCCATGCCATCGTCTCAACCTTCTTCGGATCCCTCTCAACAACCCTCTTCCGAACCTTCTTCGGATCCTTCTTCTGAACCCTCTTCAGAGCCTTCTTCGGATCCTTCTTCCGAACCCTCTTGGGATCCATCTGAACAACCCTCTTCGGATCCATCTGAATCTCCCTCTTCAGAGCCTTCTTCGGATCCCTCTGAAGAACCCTCTTGGGATCCATCTGAACAACCCTCTTCAGAGCCTTCTTCGGATCCTTCTTCCGAACCCTCTTCAATGCCGTCGTGTTCACCATCCTCATCACCAACCGAATCACCTTCGACGAAATATGGCACTAACATGTTCTATCCCATTTGGGAACGAAACTATAACGGGTGCAGGTAAGATCATTACTCTCTCTCTCTCTCTCCTATGTGTGTGTGTGTGTCTACAATTGCGCACGCGTTGTTGGATGAATATACGATGCTCTAACCTCAAATAATCTTACATCCGTTGTCTCAAATAGGAATGACGGCTTGGAACCCAACTACATGGCTGCGAATCCTACAGACTGGCTATCCAGCACAAATGAAGCCTGCTGCAGCAAATTCTTCAATGGGTTCTTATATGATGCATGTATGGGGAGGTATCCTCCGAATCATGACGATTGTATTAAAGCGCTATTTTATCCTGATTGGAGCGGATCTAACGAAGGCTGCATTGCTGATGGTAAGTAAGAATGTTGTCCAATCTATCTTATTATGTGTATCAGCTAAGGCAGCATTCACTAATGCAGAATATGTTTTCCCAATCAATCTCTATAGGGAGAGAACCTTATTACATGCTTAGCAACTTCAACTATTTCTTTTCCAACTCTATCGAAGAATGTTGCGAAAAGTTTTACCAATGGAATTACTTTGATTGCACTGGAACGAAACCTGAGCTGACAAACGGAGAGTACTACCCTGATTGGACTGGAAGTAGCACTGCTGCTTGTCTCAATGATGATAAGATGCCCACTTACATGCTCAATGATCAAGGTTGGTACCTTTCTACCACGCTCGAAAAATGCTGCGAAAGGCATTTTTCCTGGGGGCTAAGGGATTGTCTTGGCACTGCCGATGTTGGGACCAATGAGTGGTACGTGAACTATGGAGATGAGACATGTGTTCAAGACTGCAACGGAGCATCCCCCTGTGGTGGAATTGCGGATTCTTGGGTCCAACTCTTCAAGAGCAAGGAAGAGTGTTGTGAAGATACTTTGCCTTGGAAACCCAGATGCCGCTTCTACTAGACCGGCATTTTTGTATACCATATTGAGGGGAAAGAATGAAGTCAGCAATGGGGCAAGACTTCACTGTGAGTGTAAGGTATCTGGGGAAAGATCCGAAACGTAGGTACGTGAATAGAGTTTCCACAACGATGTAAATGATATGCAAGATGCAATTACTTGGAACTCTTTTGTAACAAAAGAAAATCAATAAGAAAAATAAAATAAAAATGAATTAGATGTTACGAGGCAGATATTAATTAATTTGGTGTATTTCAACCGGATGAATAAGCTGAGAGTGAATTCATAGAAGATGGAGGATCAGGAGTAGCATATTCATTCTCTTTGTGGCAAGTCGACGAGCTACTTTTTGAAGGTTCAAGCTTCCTTGGAAAATCATGCGCTCTCTCTACTCTCTCTCTCTAGACTCTAGAGACGAGCACACATCTCTTTTGTGTTTCTCGTTAAGCTCCAAAAAATATATAACCGCGCCATGGAATGGTATCAGATATTCTACCATTCTTCACTTATGTAACAGTCATCTAATACGTCTTCAGACCGCTCGAGGATCGACGCAACTTACATTCCACATAGCATTATTGTAATGTGTGGTGTTGATGAGAGGAGGCATCATCGGTTGATAAGTACGTTATCAAAAGTCCAAGAAGCATTTCGATGTCGGAAAAGTCCACAGGCTCTCACGAGTAGTGAGGGAACATCTCGTTTTCAATTCTCAAAGGTGTGCGATGGAGAATCATTCTCAAAGAATTTTGAGTGTTCGTTGGTACTTCCTCTCGCGATTCGAATAGGAGTATCTTCACATACTTCTGCTCAAGATTTGTTGGAAGCAATTGCGTGATGGGTGAGATTGTTATTGTGGTGGATGTGTCGTTGTTTCGAATTGGAGGTAGAGTTTCATACACAGCAATCGGCAACATATAACTCTTCAGAGATTCAACTTCCACGGTGATCCAACTACCGATATAGGAGCGATATAATGGACAGAACGATAGTTTTGTGTACTTGCTGTGCGCTCCGTGTAGAAAAAGGGTGTTCCAAGAAGAAAACCTGCCTGGAGAGGTCTGAGTAGTCTGAGCGATGAGCTGTTGTGATCATCGTCAATGTCGACATAAACTGGCATGATTAGTTGACTGAGATGATTTGCAATAACGCTTATCGACGAATAATAATATCGTGCTTGTACTTGTGTGCGGAAGCGGAAAAAGTGTGTTGATGGGCGCCGCTTTCAATTTGAAATAAACACATTCCCTGCAATCGGCGACACAAAATTATCCACGATGATCTTGACACTAATGGAAGTCGATATGGGCGGTAAGAGGAGGCGTTGTCCTACTGACAACCGATCATCTTGGTGCTGAAAAACGGATTTTCCACTATCTACTGATAACAACATCATGGTTGGACGGGCGGGCGGTGCTCGCTCGGTGCTGTGCGTTGAGCGAGAGCTAAGAGAGGCTATACGCTGCACACGCGTATGTATCGTATTTCACACATCACTGCATTATATGCACACACCACTTGAATTTGAAGTGCCACGTCAATATGACGTGGCAATATATAGCTTTTGTTTTTGGAGGGCAAAGCAAGGGCAGATTTTTTCTTGGGGCAAGACCCCTTTCTTGCCCCAAGGACCAAGCTACTCAGCTCAGAACTCTCATTTTCGCACATGGCCAGACAAGACCTATCGAAACGAGTAGGAAAGCAAGAGTTTGAAGTCTATTGTAGTACTTGTATTGAGCCGTACACTGCTGACCCATCAGTCTCTGAAGAGAAATGCCCAATTCCTCGTTTTCATAGAACTAGGAGAGTGTTTGTAGATGATGATGGATTCTGCTATTGTTCATGTTCATGTTGTTATTTCCAACAAGTTGGAATCCCGTGCCCTCACATGGCAAAAGTTTTTGATGCTGTGGATTCAGATTGGGTTGGATTTCTTCACACCGATGTGTCGGTGCGCTGGAGAAGTCAGTACCATTACTATGCTTATCAATTCCCAGGTCATGGTGAACTCACACAGCTGTTTCATAGTGCCCGTCATAATGATGTGAATGTGAAGGGTCCAAAATTGTGTCTGGACTTGCTCAACGATCAATGCATGCCTATTGAAGATCGTTCCAAAGAGCTTAGTGCTGTGCATCGCCTCAAGAACTATGATGTTGCAGATATCTCTCGGACGTTAGGTGGTACCTAAGGTGGATGCATTGTCTCTGGTTACACGACCCAGACTGAAATGGAGAGGGATATGCTTGTGTCTCAAGATGAAGTTCCTGATCCACATGTATTTTCTCAGTCACTTGAAGACTACCAATTTGGACCTGACGGCTCCTTACCAGCTGGCGTAAGTTTAAGAAATGCATTAGGGGCTCAATGGAATGATGTATGCAATACTTGCAAGAAATACCCACAGCTTCGTAAAGAGCTATGTGAAGCTCTTAAAAACATTGCCCAAAAAGGAAGAAAGCTAGATAGTGAGAAGATGTCAATCGCCGAGAGAAAAGGTGCAACAGTACCCATTGTTACTGGGAGGTACTTTGGGTCTTCCCGAGTCTACAACACCAAAAATAATCCAATGTAATGTCACATTTTATGATCAATAATATTGTATGCCTCTGTTGGCTTGGCTCGACTCTAGTTAACTGTAGGTGGTTCGGCATAGGTTATCACATAAGGGGAGTGATGCAGCTCCCACCACCGCACAACTTAACAGATTCGGACTGTAAGAGTTTGTAGTGTCATGTAGACTAGTAGTACACCGGCCAAAGCATGAGACATGTGATGAGTAGATCGGTTTTTAGCTTTAGGCATATAAGTGCTAACACCACAGCATAACTGAGGAAATGACAAAGGAGGAGGAGTAACCTTCGGATATTCCAATGCTCCTCTAGGTCTAGGCTGCACAAGGCAAGAAACACCAGAAAAGAGAGAGGAAGATAAGTGAGTGCTAAGTAACTAACAGTGCGAACAATCTATGAGCTCTACGATTTGACTGGAAGAGAGTATTTTGAAGAGCTAGAAGGCACTAGAGGCGCCAGTTTACTGAAGTGGTCAGACATGTTTAGGTGTCTATGTTCTGTCTTCTGTCTTCGTAGAGTAAAGATGCTGTTTCTTTGTGAATGCCGAGACCCCACAAAATACTGCGAACATAGAGTATGACTTTGGCTGCATCACAAGGAGACCCCACAATATACTGCGTACATAGAGGATGACTTCGGCTGCATCACAAGCGGCCATGAATCCAGCTTCAGTGGAAGAGGGCAAAGGTTGGCATGCATTAGGCGGCTCTTGTGAGCAACAGTGCCACCAGCTAGGCGGATACAAAGACCAGCCATGGAGCGGCAAGTTCTGAGACAGGCAGCCTGATCATAGTCGGTGTGTGTAGCCTGCTGCTTCGAGGGGATGGAACTTCAACTATGTGGCAGTTCAACTTGTTCGAGAGCAGGGTTAGGAGAGGTTCTGGTTCTCCAGAAGTGAATGCCATCATCTCGGGTAGCATACAGTATCGCAACAGATTTCCTGTTGCCGACAGCTCTGTAGTGTTCAGCAGGTGGCGAGGCGGAGAATTGAGCGCACTTGGTGACATCATGAAATATATCCTGACTCACTGTGTGACGATTGCATAGATCAATTCAACAATATCAGTGCGATGAATCCGTATTCAGAGGAAAGATGCTGTTGAGTCTTGGAGTCAGAATCCCCCTTCGGCTCCCTGAAAGTTATCCCAAGAATGATGTAGATGTACTCCTAGGAAGGAAAAGATACCATATTCTCTGTGGAATGGTATAGATAAGATAAAAATTGTGTTAGATGTTGAGACAAATTGGTTACAATCACAGATCTTTGAATTTGAATAATAATAGTACATAAAACTCACATGTTAAGTTCATCTGGTAGTAGCCTTGCACCCACTTGATTCCGGGCAATGATACATCAACAGCCCTTTGAAAGACAAAACGAAGACCTCCTATAGCCCTCCTGTTGCGTGTTGTTTACCTATGTCAGAACCCTCCACCACTAATTCTCCAGTATTACCAACGCATGTAACAGGACGCTCTTGTAAAGAAATCAGGGTTGAGTAAAGAAATCAGGGTTGAGTGATCCGACTTATAAACTTGACTAGAGCAGACAGTCCGTCCTAACTTGACCTTAGCGAATATCGCCATTGATAGGGCGTTCAGACATAGGTTGGTTGGGACGGAGGAATGATGATGACACTGAAGGGAGAACAGATGATGAAGATGCACACCAGCAGATATTCTTGAGGATGTGATGAGCATGAGGAGCAGCCGAGATGATACGAAGTTGGAGGAAGCCACTCATTACAGAAAAAAAGCAGTCAAACAGGATTAAGCCATGTGCTTGCCCCCAAGACTGCCACCCTTTCCTCCTGAATATTGTCCACTATCCATCGCCCCCCTGAAATCTTAAATAATATCAATAATTTCTTCAGATAACCTCATCTTTTGCCGCTGTTATCAATAACTCCTGCAGCGCAATGATAAATTGACGCTGATAATTAATTAGAAAACAATGATGCCATAGGAGGAGATAGGGATAAGAGTAGTTGGCCTGTGTGCGCAGTTTGTTTTTTGGAAATTATTCAGTAAGTAACAACATTTTTTGTGTAGAGCAGATAAAATAATAGACACTGAATATTTACCTGGATTTTTTTCTCGTAAGGAGACGGTGTGCTGATAGGATCAATGATGATATAGTAGTATGGTAGCATGAAATAATTTTCGTATGAAGTTGGATGGCGTCGTGGCTGTAGGAGATATATCTGCCGTTATGGTTTTTTGGAACGGTGGTGGTGCGTGGTGGTGGTTTGATTTTTTTGAATGGCTCCCATTGAGATGCCTGTCTTTGCATCAAACAGAAGAAAGCGGGTTTGCACACACATGCATCGGTCGAAGGAGAATAGTTGTGGTGATGGACGGACCGTAAAGTACTGTATGTAGGCGTATCGGGATAGTGGGCGCTTTTCATACCCTCTTGTTGGCGTTGCCCACGTGGGGCCCACAACTACAGAAAATCAGGTGAAAATGAGCTAAAATGCGGGCAAAATCCCCGAATATCGACACAAAATCATCCAAAATCTTCCGTCAAGCCTCCTGTCAAACCAGTCCCTCTTCTGGGCACGCCCACGCGCCCACTATCCCGATACACCTAACTGTATGTATTATATAAGAAAAACGAAGGAGAAGAGGGAAAAAAGAAGAGAAAGAACACTAGATAAGCTCTAGCTTTCATGTCAAATCTCATCAAGATACAAGCTGATCGGATAGTATGGTCATGATAAGCTGTCGACAGAGTGCGTATCTCTGCAAAACAAATAATATTATCTGTGGAAGGATCTAAAAGATGTGTATTGCTTCATCTAATCTAATACCTACTATGATTTCAATTAGAATGAGGGAAGCCGAGGTATGAATGTATCTCTTCTTACGTTTCTCTTCATAGATACGGAAGTTGGGGCTACCATTTCTTCGAGTCATGATAGTATGACTCTAGAGATAAAGTCTCCATCTTTGGGAGAACATTGACAGTCGTTTTCAATACTGCCGTCGTTGGATGTTAGTGGAGTCCTTCATTGGTCGATATGTCATATATTATCATCGACAGATGCCATCATGGTAGCCTTGGTATTCATAATGTCATCATGATAATATATCTTGTCGCGATTCCCATCAAATACATCGTTACGCCAACTTCAGATATAAGTGGTCAGTCAATCTACTCAGTTTAGACGCATCGTCGATATCGTGTCCGCGCATCTCTGAGCAGCCGATGCACATAATATGCACACAAACTCATCATGATGCATCACATTTTGTCATTCTCTTCTACTTTTTATTTATTCTCATCGACAGCATGAAGATAGAATCAGAATTGTTTGGCTGCTTGCAGCATATCTGTGGGTTGTATGTTGTTGTGAGTGTCTACATCGTAGCTGAAGACAGTTTGTGCGCATTATCGATACTGTAAGATGAGATACTGCAAGATGAAATAGAAACATCCATCAGCCGTTAAGCTCAAAAAACAGTGGTGCTGTCCTCATTGATTGTGTGTTATCGTATGATTTGCGCATGCCTTGTTGTTGTGTGTATTGCGTCGTGTCGTGGGAATGCAGAGGAGTATTGCACCACACACCACACACTAACATCTCATAGCATTATCGTACATTGACTGCTATAGTGTGTCACTACTTTCACCCTTAGATCGTTATTTGCAAGACGTCTCTTTACCCATCATCACATCAACGAAGGTCACTCAGATATGCTATCTTATGCGTTGAGTTCAAGTTGTGTCACCGACGAGAATCCGGAGCAATTGATGATGTTGGGCATCGCACCAGCCGCCTCTGACGATGCTGACGAGACGGATCAGTTGTCGTCTAATGAGAAAGGGCAATCATTGATCTACTACGCGTCATCATACCAGAGAGGTCTTTGTCCCATGATTGGACGCCTAGTCGATCAATAGCAAGATTGTTGTTGTTGGCATTGTGCATTGTGTGGTTGATGTGGAGGGTTTAGGATTATTTGCTCCGCACGTGGTAAGTTTTGTTGAGGTACTTTCTCGTTTCTTGCAACCTAGAGTTACCCTTGACCTAGAGGGGAGGGTCGTACTAATTCCTATTGAATTGTGTAAGTAGAGGTAGGTTGACCTATGGGAGGGTCGTACTAATTCCTATTTTTTTGTGTACGTTGACCGTCGGGTAGGTCTCCACCGAAACCAGCTGCCAAAAAATTGACGAGGGTCAAACTGCCTCGTGATGCATTGGGTTTACAGCTTGTTGAATGTGTCTATGATGGTCTCAGGTCTCAAGCTAATGACCCTTCAAAATGTATTTACTGCGCAAATGTTGTGATGAGAGGAATGTTTCTAAAAGACTGTCGTGAGTTGTGGCTTACACGTGCAGTAATTGATGAGTGGGCAGGAAAAGGGAAGAGTTCAAGTCACTACGTTTTTGTGAAGATGAATTGATTGGAGTCATAAATGTATTCTGTGGAAGTGAAAGGATATTTATAACGTAAAAAAAGTTAGTTAGATATGAGACTGATTGCATTCAGAGATGTCATCAACTTATGTACTAAGTTTGTACTCACTTTTATAAGGTCACTTTCTATTTCTGCAACTGAAAAACATGATGTCCTCGTGAATGGGAAACTTCCTCTCTCCCATCTTCAGATGAAATCGATCAATAGTGCCCTGGCAGACTCCCACCGCAGTTGTTGCTTCTGCATCTCCCTCCAACGATGTAAATATAAGAGACACATCAAATCTCCCTCCAACTTGTCAAAGGCCTTAGCCCCTTCTCCTCGTCCTATGCCAGAGGAGGGGATTGGATCCGTCGCGAAAGGATAGGGTAATTTTGAATATGTCGATGAAGACATTCCTTGGGCGAAGTCCCAGGAAAAGGGCAACCTGCAAATCTCGTGGGAAGTGTGCAAGCTTGTGCAGACCAACTAAGAAGTAATTGATTTTGAGTAGAAATGAAAAGAAATATTGCTTCGATCAAATTCATTTGGCTTCTCCCCTTCCAATCGGAAAAGTAGTGCCAGACATCACAATGAGAGGCTTCAATTCAAATCTTCTCTCCGTCAATCATTCGACGTAGATCTGCGTCTTCCGTCCATTGCTTGACCATGACGAACATCGCCGTTGTACGGTGGCTATCTATTGTTGCGTAGAAAAGAGATAATTTCTCCAGATTTCCAGCAAGTCGAAGGGGGCAGCAACGACCCCTTCGATGTAATTGATTCCCAATCAGTAACGTTGGTGATAGGTTCATAAGATTATAATATGCGATACATTACGGCCAGCTTGGGAGAGACTCAAGAAGCTTCTCATAGTAAGCCTGTGCTCTCAGAATGACAGCCACTTCTTCTTTCATCATCTCTAGGACGGCGTAGCCGAATTGCTGCACTAGCGTACAGCTCTACGAGATCAGATTTCTCGATGAGAGGTACCAGACATGTATTGTAGCGGCTGTAGCATGTGGTTGTGTGGTTGGCAATTTCTACGGTTGACGTCACAAATTTCGGACACACATCGGACGAAGTACGCATGAAGAAGCTGAAATCGACAGAAAGATGCACGCACAACTACTTCACCACACACATACATAACACCAATGCAATGTAAGATGTAAGATGAATATAAGATGGTGGGTGATACTATGTATTGAGGAATGGTGATGCAAATGGACAAGAGGGAACTTACAATGAGGATATTTATGAGTATGGTGGAATAAATGCAAATCAGACAGGTGTTGACGGGAGTGGACATCGAGAACTGTGAATGGTGAAGGATTGCTTGTACTCCTAATGAATAGTAGGGATGATGCACGAGACTTATAACTCTTTCAGGCTTCTCGTGCTGCGGCAGTGCGTGTTTTCTTACAGTCCGCATTCATTCATAGGGTAGTTGGCGAGACCCCCAGAGATAAGATATGTTGCAGCTTTGAGCATTCTTTCGTTGCATTGATGGCCTGATGTGTCAATGCAGGTCTAAAGGAGTGAATAGATGCAATAATATGAGTAAACAATAGTGTTATTCACTTGGAAACACTCCAGCTATCAAGGTAGGCTTGTTCGAACAAGAGGATATTTTTTAGCGAATATTGGCGAAAAAATATCCTAGAGGCTACCCAAAAATGCCGAAATATCCTGAGGATTCCTGGCCATAACGCTATAGGTTTGTAGCGAGCACCTTATATTTTTTTCTCCACCAGCACCTTTTATTATGCGTTATATCTTGTTTTTTTGCTGTCTAGTACCACCTATATTTCAGCACCTTATATTATACAGCCCATTTTTAGTATTTCTTCTTTGTCCTTATTTTTTTGTGTTACTAGAGAATGTCAGCACCTTATATTCGGAATTCCACGTGTAGTCTTCTGTTAGGTTTCTAAATCGTTTATTGCACTGGTACTTATCAGAACCAATGTTCTTTTTTTAATAGTGTATTACACTGGTACTTACCAGAACCAATGTCCTATTCTTAATAGTTTATTGCACTGGTACTTACCAGAACCAATGTTATAATCTCAACCAAATTGGTTCCTTTCTGAACCAATACGATTCTAATTTTCTTACTACACTGGTTAAAATATGAACCAGAAAGATGACACTGTACTGAACAATAATATTACACTGGTACTGGTCTGAACCAGTATCATACGAAACTATGAAGATACCTCAATGATGGAATCCGTCCAATCTGAAGTACGATCTGCCATAGTAATTTAATACATTTGCTATTATTTCATTTTATGGATCATCGAGATTAATTTTCTGCACATCTAATAATGATGGAGTCATTGTCCTAATTCACTTCCTACCGGAACTAACTGGTTCCATTCTGAATCAATTAGATTCTAATTCACTTACTACACTGGTTAAAATATGAACCAAAACGGTAACACTACACTGAACAATAATATTGCACTGGTACTAGTCTGAACCAGTATTGTACTCTTGCAATGAATTGAGTCATTGTCCTAATTCACTTCCTACCGGAACTAACTGGTTCCATTCTGAATCAATTAGATTCTAATTCACTTACTACACTGGTTAAAATATGAACCAAAACGGTAACACTACACTGAACAATAATATTGCACTGGTACTAGTCTGAACCAGTATTGTACTCTTGCAATGATGAATTCATTCTAATCTTAAGTACGACCTAAGATGGTAAATTTTCTTTCTATGAATGATGGAGTCATCGTCCGGACAGCTATGGATCCTAACCATTACAGCTATGAATCATACCCATTAACTTTCGTCCCAAGAACAGTTCCGGAAACTCAGAATATAAGGTGCTGACATTCTCTAGTTGAAAAAGAAACCAATGATATAAGGGCCTGACAGGTGGAAATCTGAATATAATGTGCTGACATTCTCTAGTACGGGAAAAAAATGATGCCTGATTCGACATAAAGAAAAGGGCTAAATAAGGCTAAATAATATAAGGTGCTGGAATATAAGGTGCTGGCTACAAAACGGTCATAACGCTAATGATGGATTTGAATGGCAAGGGTGCGGTGCGTGTAGTGGTGGATGGCACGTTTCAGGCACCAACCCGACATTGACGTGTACACAAGGTATTCTTCAAAACTAGGGTATGTTTCAAAATGTATTTGTTTGATTACTAAACTTTGTACCCTGTTTATTAGACATACTCTGTTTAAAAGATCACCGTTCACACAAATGTCAGGTTGGTGCACTCTGGCCTGGCGTGGCCGCCGCGCCAGGAAGTGGAAGAAAAGCTGATGTCTTAAACTTGAGTGGTGTTGCAGTGTGTGTGTGAAATACGCGTGTACATATTATGTGCAGCGTAGCCTCTCTCGCTGTGTGTGTGTGGTGCTTTGGAATCTAGCGGTTGAGATGCCTGTCTCGTCTTTACAAGAAACTGGGTCCCTCCAGGCACCTAAGTACTACTATGCGGAAAAATGAAAAATCACTAGTTAGGAGTAGTGGTCAGTTGACCCCCACCCTACATAGGATTAGAAAAGTCTGGCCGTAGGCTTGGAGACAAAGTTGGCTAGAGACTTTCCGTCTTTTATTTATTTTATCGTAAGTTCTTGTGATCGAACACCATCAGAACACAACAGATTGACGTCGTCGACAAGAGTTCCGAACAACATCAGGGGTTCGAAGAACAATTGATTCACGAGGTCACAGCAAGCGAGGAGCTTGCTTTGAGCGCCTACTTGGCAACTACAAATCGTTCAATCGATTGTAGCACTAGGGTATTTGTAACAATATAACGAATAGACTGCTTGATCAGGGTGATCAAGTAAGCGGCTACGGCATATTCATCTATTAGCGTATCTATGAGCTTTACGGAGGCTTTTACGTGGTTAGTTTCACGGGCGTACTTTTGTAGGATCTTCAGACATACACCATACCCGTCTGAGTCACTTGGAGGTCTCTGCACACGAAAGAGTCCCTCTGAAGAGGACTCCCACGTGTGACAGAAGATCCCATGTAGGGTGGATGGTTGACCCCTACATAAGTAGTGAGTTTTTTGGGCCCTATTTTGTGGATGAGACAGAAATTTCTGCCTCATCTTCCTCAAAAAGAGTAAAAAGGTGTGTAATACAAGAGCTACGAACAACATAAAAGGGCTAACTCAGCAATCTGAGGTTTAGGCTATGCCGTACACACCCCTCTCGACGTTTCTCACCGCGACAGGCTTTGACTTCATAAGGGTGGAGCTTTAAAAACCTGAGGTTACTAATTCCCACGTAGAGCATAGGTCCATTTCGTTGTGACTCCCAATCCTTTTTAAAGCTCTCGAGCTTTTAAAACTCCCACTTTTAGTGTACTCCCAACTCTTTTAAGGATTTTATCACCACTTTGAGCATAGTAGTGGAATATTCGGACACAAAATGGATAGATTTTAAAAGATTCGCAATTCGCATCCATCACCACCAACCACTCTCCTGTTGACAATGGCGGCCTTCCGCGGCCAACTACGACGAACAATGTAGTCAGTGCCTGCTTCATCAAGAGCATCTAAAATGCCAACGGCATGTCACAGGAGAGATGATCAACTGGTGGGCGGTTCCATCTGCCTATTATGGTATTATTTTGACTACACGACGGGCGCTCTCAATCTGTGCTGTCGACACCATAATATGTCGACAACAACGATTTCAGACGATTAAATCTCTTTAATGGTGCGACTGAGCAGCAGTCAATTGCAAGTCGGGATGATTGATCTGCTGCATCAAATGATGTCGAAAAGCCTAGCGTAGTGGGAGACGAGATCTACAATTAAAGCTGCAACAACATCATTCGACACATCATGCGTCATGACATGTATGTTTCGACAGAACGCAACCCGGTAATTGGAGGAAGAGAATCATAATCAAATCAGTCGATAACTGATGCAGAGTTTTAGCGCTGATCAGGGAGATCGCAGAGCGCAAAGAATTCCAGCGTTCGATGAAGAGGCTTAGCAGCTGTATTATTACTCGGCAAAAACGAACGAACCACATCGATAGATATGAGAGTGCGCTATTTTCTTTGATTTTTCGTGGGTGAGAAGGACGAATGTATTGCTACAATTGAGTGATGATGAAGAGATGATCCCACATTACCCGGCGAGTCGGAGTGTCAGTGAGATTTGCATCACTTGCCTGTAAGCCTACATTTCGCATCCAATATAAAGCAGAGGAAACAGAAGAATGAATCTAAGGGAACCATAAAACCAAGCAACTCGCCGCTGATACTTAGTGTATGATATCAGAAAGTCCAACAGAGTATGAGTTTTATGAGTTCTGGTCAGCTTCTACTGACGCATGCATGGGCGCCTGGGCGCGCATTGCTATTGCGAGTAGACAATCTATTCTATCGCCTCGAGAGAGATGAACAATTATACACAGTACTTAGAAGAATCAATCTTGCCTATCTTCTATCTTTCCCTCTCTCTCTTTCTTCGTTTTTCTCTTTCTTTTTCTCTCTCTCCTTCTCTCCTTTTCTTCTCGCTTTTTCAGATAATATGCCGTCCACCCCTATGAACTCAAAGCCCCGCGACAAAACTACGCGGTAACGGCTTCTGGCGATGGATGAGACAGAAATTTCTGCCTCATTTTGGATGAGACAGAAATTTCTGCCTCAAAACTCACTACTTAGGGATATGTTGGCATTTTTTTCGTGCTGCTTCTGTTTCCTTCGTCGATTTTGGGGGCGAAAAAGAAGGAGAAAAGGAGGAAAGTTCGCGTGCTCTGGATGGCTCTGGGTAGCAGCTGCATTACAGCTGCTAGAGGATGCAGACTACTATTGTTATTCTTCTCTTCGATAGATATTATTTCATTATCTAATTGAAGTCTAGCCACCCTGCTACGAGATTGGCTTCAAGCCAAGGGTTCAGAATGCATGGCATCTTGAATGCATCCAAGCAGGAGCTAAACTATTGATATGGATAGTATGTACGGTTGTAACTCTCTTTCATGTGTGTCAACACTGTTTGTTATAAGGTTACAATCCTCTCCAATCTTCTACTGTGCAGCAGAACTGAGTTGTTGTTGAATCTCAAATCTTATATGTCACATTTGCCGCATAGAGTTGAATACCATCAGTATTGCTTTCTCGGTCTCATATTACGTATTCGTTTGTTTCAAATTGTGCAACCTTGTCCACTATCACACGACTCAAATTGGCACAAGCAGAGTAATATATGTGTCATAGTCGATGCAGGTCATACTAGATAATAATTGTTGCGTGCGGATGCATATGTTGTACAGAGGTATGCCCACTTTATACGCTACACAAAGCAACTTGCAAACACGAATGATGCAGCAACTAACACCGGAAAAAACGTATCTTTGACCAAGCCGATAGTTGTGAATCATTAGGAGAGTATTTCCACTATGAGGAGGGGCAAGAGCTTCACCTGACGCATCTGTTTTGGTTGATGTCGAGCGACGACGCCCAAAGCGCCAACAATCATCACGTGTTGAGTATTTTGTGAGCTCGACGACGACGCAGCACATTTATCTGATTGTCAGCAACATCAGAGATATTCTTTACCTCGTTCATTTTGTGTTGGTTAAACGGAATCGTCCGACGATGGAGGATAGAGGGAGCCGTCGACGCGTAGATTGTGTCACAACATCAACGTGATGTTTGCGCATAATTTGCATAAATACGATGGCGATTTGAGAGTTCTGCCTCTATAGATCAATCGAAAGGACCGTTCGGATGCGGTCGATGATCAAGTCGCTATTCGTAGGGACTTGGTAGTTGTGTATGCCGCATGTTGGCGCCGGCAATCTCTGACGGACATCATGGTTTGATGGGGGTAGGTTGTAGGAGGTTGTAGGTTGTTGCGAAACTGGTCACGAATCGACAGCTCTACGTGATTCATCTCTATAGGCGATACACAAGTAACGTTGAACCTCGTGACTTGAAGTGACCGTATTTGCACCCCCTCCGTGACTGTATATATTTGCACTTTGCACCACCACCGTGATCGTATATATAATATTTTTAAGAAACAGCACAAAAACGTTGCCGTCATGGGCATGTGTCACTCACACTTCACAAACTGGAGATGAGTTGTCATCTTTCCTATGTTCAAAATCACGTAGCCGAATCTCGGCCAGAAGATTTTCCCAATCTCGGCCAGAACGATCTGCGTGCATCACCTCCACCGACCGTCACGAGGTGTTGTATCATTCTTCAATGCGATCTATTTATCCATCATGCTCAGCGGGACAAAGCAGGTTGCCCAGGCCAATGATGGCATCAACTCTTGCACCGATAGTATCTGGAGCAACGCTAAGAGATGGATCCAGGGCAGTGGAGGATTCGTCCATTCTCAATTGAGCTACAATGAATCACAGCGACAGGTATATTTCGACCCATCAAGCTGCAGCGGCGGTGCGGTCGATGCTGGGACCACATTGCTGCGAATACCCGATGCATGCTTACCATCCCTTCACTCTGTAGAGACAGATGAAGAATTTGGCAAGTCGTTGTTTGCAGTGGTCCATTCTCTCGAAGCCGAGGCATCGTTGTATCATGATGCTCAGGATGTTGTGTTGGCTCTCTTTCTTGCTCGTCAGCAGCAAAGGAAGCGACAATCGCCATCTTTTTATGAGCCATATCTTGCCACTCTACCAGTCTATTCAACGAACGATGCTGACAAATGCTCCGCGTGCAATAATCTTCAGCTGTTACCAAGGCAATGGGACGCTGAAACTCTAAAGCGACGCCTCCAAGGCACATCGTTATACAAACGAATCGTCAACGAGCAGAAGGGTATCAAGTGTGAATATGAATTGATCAAGACTGCTTGGATGCAACAACAACAAAAAGAGACATTAGAACAGCAGAGCAATACAGCAACTAAAGATGATCAGAAGCAGACGAGTCAATCATCCTTATTTCCAACATGTGAACAATACGACAACATGATGGCACTCGTTACCTCACGTGGATTTGATGGATTGGGATATGATGGTGTGGATGTTATGATTCCATTGTTGGATTTGTTGAACCATGTGAGAGGGCATGGAGTCAAAAATGGTGACGATGGGTGTGTGGCTCATGTTCGATATGAGAGGTATCACGAAGGTGAAAAGACGGATAAACATGATGGGAGCAGTGACGGAGAAGAACCATCAACGAAGCGAATCAAGACAGCTATTGATGACGCAACAAGTGCTATTTCTAATTTAAGGAACCACCACGGCGGTGGTGGTAGGAGTGGTGGTGTCAAAGTAACAGCAGGTCAATCAATCGTAGCGAATGGAACAAAACTACAGATGACTTACGGCGCCAAGAGCAATACTACATTATTGGGGAGATATGGATTTTGTATTGTTGATAACGTCGAGCCTGATGGTAAGTGAATTGGATTGGGAGTGTTTCTTCTCTAGACCTTTTTTCTTATGATGAGTATGAATTGCGCACGTGAACTTGTTCACTAATTGAAATTGATTTTGCTACGATGATTGTGCATCGAATACCAACGTGAAGGCTCTTGCAACGATGTGGTAGAAATTGAATTAAAGGAAGATCTTCCTCCTCTGAAATTGCGACGTGGTCCAAAGTCCTATACCTATGGCCTCTTCATCAAAGCAATGGAGTTATTCCACGATGATGGTAGTGGACGACGAGATGACGATATTGATGGCACGAACAACAAACATTTGCAAGAAGAGAAGGCTGATAGTAACGTTGCTAATGAAAGAGAAGGAGAGGAAGATGATGATGGAGGATTGGAAGCTTTTCTTAATGATTGTGACGAGGAGGATGATTGCGAAGACGAGGAGGATGAGGGAGGTGAAGATTTAGATGAAATGATGTATCAAGATACATCATTTGGTGACGATGACCACCTGCTGGGCAATTCGCTTCCATGTTCCACCAAAGCAGAGGAAATGATGAATGACCTTCGAGCATTGGAGGCCCTGCACTTGTCTCTCGAACAAGCCATGGAACAATGTGAAAACAACTCTCTCATACGCGGTTGCGGTGACGGAGAACGACTCTACGCAACTGCAGAAGATAATTATTGTGCCATTTTGATCAAGTCTGAGATGCAAACTATCTCGTTCTACAAAAAAGCTGCACAAATAATACATTCAAAGCTGTCAAAATCTTCTTCGCAGGTCACTTCATTGGTAGATAAAAGTAGCGAGTTCGAGATGATTGCCATGGATCGAGAACACGTAAATGACCTTGTTAAAGCTTTTATGACCATTCGATATCCAGGGGTTCGATCTGATTAGTCTATGTGATAAAATAGCAGCTAAGTATGTGCATTTTTTGGCTTTCGTTTGCTGTACAACAAAGCTTAGATAAGTAGGTATGTACCTCCCAACAGACTACTTCTTAACATATGTAAGTACAACTTGTTCATTTGTGATAAGTACCAACTTAAACTTCAACCTTGCTTGTTCATTCGGTACTCGAATTGTCCAACAAACGTGACCAAAAAATCCTCGCTCAAAAAATCATGATGCCACCGACCGCATCATCTCATGCTGTTATTCAATCATGCCGACCAAAAGCTCAGCCATTCATTCAATCATGCCGACAGACTGCTTCGTGAGGTGCTCTCACAGCCATTCATTCAATCATGGATGGCAAATTGCTATCGCAAGCCACATGCCGCTGCCGCTGCTTGCTGAGCACAGCTCATGATTTTTCATCGAGCAAACCGTCAACATCATTCCTACCAAACCACCATGTCGGCCAACTCTCCTCCGCTCGCCGGCCGCTATCCCACCGCCCCTCCCAACTGCATTCACCCGCACGCATCGCCGCCGCCTTGAAGCAGGCGCTTTTCTGGCGACCGCAGCCGATGGCCGATGATTACAGGTGAGTTACATGATTCATGATCGGGAAGAACAGTAGGTGAGATCGAGCAACAACTTCAGCACCGTGGAAGCCGGTGCTATACAAATTGGCCCTGGGCATGTTAAACGTCTTCGGACCGCACTCTGAGTTTGGGGTTCCAGAGCACACAGTTTCCGTACAGATGGAGATTGATTGGGAGAAAAGCTGAGAGTTATGGATGTGCGGGCGATTCAGTGATCCCTTTAGGAGGGTGAGGAGGACCCCGGATCTGTAGCCTGCCGGAGTACCTTGATTATTCAAACCCTGTCAGCATCTTGTGTGACGTCCCCCGCCCATATACCCCCAAAGAATTTGATGTCAATAGCGATAGATTCTTGTTGACATGTCTTTATTTTTCGTTTCGAGTCATCTTTCTAACAACACATCTTCCTGCCCAACTTGAAATCTTCGTAGTTCCTACTTCCATTGTGATTCAAGAGCAGTTCAACGTTTACTTCTCTGAGCACACTCTTCATACGGCATACCACAAATCGACACGGCCAGCTACCGTCCATTCATCCACCGCTATTTGGACCAAGCACAGCCGCCTGTTGATGTGCAGTTTGAGGAGTTGAGGGCCTATCCTGTCACACCTGCCGCCAAGTAACTCTTTCTCTATCGGGATGATTGATGCTTTGCGTTCCAATTTTCGCGTGAATGAGAGGTGTTGGGTAGAGTGTACATTCAAAAGATGTAAATAATTTATGACACGAACTTATGTGATCTTGATCTTAGCCCTCTTGAGAGATGTTCCATATCTTATCAGCGCCGGACGTCTTGATGTTCCCAGCACTTGCTCGGCAGAATTTGGATATCATTTTGTTCGTCTTGGTCTTTGTCAGCATCCTTACTCCCTACAGAATGCGATGTTTTGAGGGTGGCTATCACATGTAAAATTGCACTGACTGCAATAGCCTCCTCTCAAAAGCATGAGTTCATGATAAGAGCCTCACTCTACAATCTTTCCATCTTGAATAAATGCAATCTCGTCCGCAGACGTATAGCTATGTGCAACTACTACAAGCAACGCCTTGCCCTTCATTGCACTGAAAAGAGTTCTTGGCACTTTCTCTTTTCAGTTTCTGCAAGAGATGCAGTGATTCATCACAAATTAGTTCTCTAGCTAGCACGTGATATTAACGCGCGGGCGATCACAACCGTCCATACATCCACCGCAACTCGGACCAAGCAGAGACTGTTGACGTAAGGCCTTTACTAGAGGGCAGGAACAAGATGGCAAGTTTAGTTTTAGCAGTCGAGCAGGGCCTGTCCTCCAAGTAGCGCTGTCTTGTGTCTTGTGACTCATGGCACATTATTTGCTGCCTCTCTCTCTCTAGAGAGATAGAGAGGCGGGATGGATTGTGAATTGGCGTTTCCATCTGCTCGGTTGTAGGAATGAGAATGTACAAAATATACATAATGTGTCTCGTGTTTTTTTGTCAAATGTAAAAATATTGTTTATGGCACTGCTTGTCAAAGTCCAATTCCAATGCTCGCTTGTGATCTATCTTGTTATGCTCATCCCTCTCTTGAGATTTACTCAACAAAGTGTGTATATACGTCACGGCAGGAGGGGTGGCCTCGTACGTAGAACCATACTAATTCCGCTAAGTAACCAAGTTGTCAGCCACGAGACATCGGACAGTTACTCCTGTAACCATTTTTGCTAATAGTGTGGCAGC
The DNA here is from genome assembly GCA_037178625.1 of Skeletonema tropicum. Lineage (NCBI taxonomy): Eukaryota > Bacillariophyta > Thalassiosirophyceae > Thalassiosirales > Thalassiosiraceae > Skeletonema > Skeletonema tropicum. Next base: position 3,843,430 of record CM074132.1, on the reverse strand, counting down.
CACGAGACATCTGAGAGTTACACATGTAACGATTTGGCTGACAAGTTTCCCGAGCCACCACCACCGACCATCAAATAAAAATAATAGTGTCCATGAGAGAGAGATTCACCATGGAACATTAAATAGACAACATAGATCATCAACAATATGTCGTCAAACAAAATGAAGTATGATGAATGGGCTGACAAGCAGCGTAAAGAGAGAGGGGACACAGTAGAAGTAGGCTCGAAACGATTGAGGAAGGTAAATCCAAAATATGTCGACAACCAAAAAAGTCACAGCAACACCTCCATTGCCCAAAACAACATCAATAATGAAATTGAGTCGAATGCTGTTTCGTCCAAAGAGGTACAGGCGGAGCGACATGGGGAGAATGGGTCGTCCCCTGCAACGCAGCGTCTTGTCAAAACATCTAGCTGATAGAAGATCGCATTAAGCGCTTCGGTGAAGAAATGACGAAGGCTAATGACAGTGGGAAGAAGGGAAAGGATGATAATGATATTATTGTACTGGGGGGTGATGATGAATTGACAGCTGAGGATCAAACGCCCTTCACTTCTACAATCGCAGGTTCAAAGAGCCACGCAGAAAAGTTGATGTCGAGCTTCCGCAGTATGATTGTTTCCACTTCAATAGAAGAGTTGCAGGATTGTGTACTGACTGCAAGTGCAAGCCTTGCTTGCACAGAACATGTTATGGGTTCTACAAGCAAAGAAAGGAAAGTGAAATCATTGGTGCAGCGTTGGATAGCTTCTCCGCCCGAACGTATTAAATCAAATGAAGATGGTGAAGTAGTTGCTGAGGATATTCTCATCGAGAGGGATGTTGTTATTATTGCAAACGTGAAGATTGGAAATGGAGCAAACGCTACTACGGTGCAACGACCATTTCGTGTCATGGTGATTCATGATAAACATTACAACAAGTGGATGATAAGTCAATCGTCTAGTAAGAAGTGGGGGAAAGAAGCAAAGCCATACAAGGTAGACATTCGAATGCTCCGGAAGAATGAAGTTGGTGAGTATGAAGATGTCGAATTATATGATGCAGATTACAACAAGGAAGAGGTTGCAAAGCGTATTGGAGAGAATTTGATTCTCGATGTAGTTGGAAAGTTGCATGTAATTGGTTGAGTTCATTAATAATGGGGTTATTTCATGTTAGACTTTTCGTAGAGGTTCAGCCTCCCTACCCATGTAACCCGATGTTACAGATCCTAGTACAAGTTTACGTAGGAATTAAATTCCTACGTCATCAGCGAGGAAGCCAGCAGTTACACATGTAACGATTTCGCGGACAGGTTGAGGCCACCCCTCCTGTCACGGCTCAGTTCCAATACGTATATCACTCGCTCTATCACGATCGTCGTCGTCTCTACTTCTTGTTGCTTTCATGCATTATCTTACAGCATGTCTAGAGCTTCTCGTTGCCGCCAAGAAATGTGACATCCGTCAAGAAGCCCTTCTCGTTAATGTCGAAAGCTCAACACTTGACACTCGTACAGACCTAGAGATATATTTCTCCAACCTTGAATCATTTTGGGAAAAGCTCTTAGAGGTTGCTACAAGGACAAAGAGAGTGAGCTACATATATATAGCGTCAATGTTCTTCACGTCCGCTTATTCGGCCGACCGGTATGTAGAATGTAGCAAGGGTGAGAAGAGGTTAACTCTTGTGTACTTTGGGGGAGTCAGACGATATTATATAAGTAGGCTGTATTTGTGAATGATGATAACTTCACACAGCTGATTCAGTGCAGCGCAGAAGAGATACAGGCGTGATCTTGATGTACAGATGTAACTTTGCTCGATACTTTTCATTTCAGCCAGCAGCTATGGTGCAGGAGATGCATCATAATAAGTAGCCTCTTGCTGAGCTCATACATATCTTGGACAGCTTGAGCTCAAGATTAACTCGAGGATAGAAGATATTATGTCTTTCAATATTTGCGACCTTCAGCCACTCCCAACTAAATCATCAAACGAAGGAACTTCTGTCCCTCAAACCTCAGTCTGCACTATCATCTACTATCTAATCACTCTTCCCTTTCCATGAAGCACGAAGCACATAATAGAGCTTATTCAGAGAAATAAGTTATGTACGATACGACTATGCTATGGTAGGGTTATTATTGAAAGGGTTTAGGGCTGAGAGACATTGTGTAAATGACTATGACCAAAACCCGCGCTAACGTGACATTTCTCACTCTTCTCAATCACGCACACTCTCAGGAACCGTAAGTAGCGATGGCGGCTTGCATGCAGTACATACATCATGGTGCCATGCCTTTATTCTCTTCGTTGTGAAAGTCCCTCACTTCTCACGCACTTGTATGCTATGCTATCATCTATCATCTATCGATCTGCTAAATAAATAACCATGAAGAAGCTACAACGACGCTTCTTCATCATCTTGCTCCTTCTCTCCCTAGCTCGGACATGTTATTATCGCTACGTGCTTCACCAAATACAAATTATGGATGATGCAATACTGGAACAGGAGCAGCAACTAAGGGAGACCGTGTCAAACATCATCATTGTGTCAAATATTTCGGTGGTACGACAGCCTGCCTATTATCGTGCACGTCAATATGCTACTGCGGAGGAGAACAACAGTCTGTCACTAATAAATAATAATGTCGATACTGCCGACGAGGAGGCGGAGGAGGTGGCGAAGAAGAAGAAGACAGCAGCAGCAGTAGTAGTAACCTACTCCGATCTCATCCAACGAAGCATGGGCCTACCATCCTACACCATGAAACAAGTTACCGACGCTGCCAAAACCTTCACTGCCCAATATGCCATAGTCGTCTACGATCCCGTCCAAGATACATTTATCGGATATTACTCCCAACGACATCAGTGGGGGGCTGATACCACCACGAAGAAATTGATTTCGACTATCACGACATTGACGTGGTTATTACGGAAGTTATTCCCGACGAGATTTCATCCGGAGATGCCAGAGTTTGTACTGGCCTTGTCCGGTGGGGATTATCCTGCTGTTCGTGATCGGGGGTGTATTCGTAACTTTGACGAACAGATTGGTCCCTGTGGAGGTGATGGTGAGGGAGAAAGAGAGGACGACTACAAACAACAGCAGCAAGGAAAAGGACGGAACAATAACAACAACAACAACAGTAACAACAAGGCACCCATATTGCATTTCGGTTCAGTATATCGTGGTCCACTATTCCCAAATCTAATTGCCATGCCCATGCCAGGAGTACATTTAAATTGCTTTACAGATTGGTTCACATCACGTAACATTTGTCGACACTTCCTACCATCGTATCTTAAGCCGGGTGGGTTGGTATTTGGTGAGGATGTCGGACTGTCGTGGGATGATTTGATACCCCAATTGGTTTGGAGGGGGACTGATTTTCCATTTTTGGAAATGCAGAATGATTTGGTGCAGCCCTCGTTTGAGGAATATGTGGGGGATAATAAGATTATTGATGATGTTGTTGTTGTTGAAGATCATCGTAATCCAATGGAAGTAGTCACGGCAATACTTCGAGAAAAGTATGATAGGTTGGTACCAAGATGGAAGGCAGTTGTACTAAGTGCCGAATCGGAAATTGAAGCTCGACAAACGAATACAATGCCCAAATTAAATATCAAGTTTAGTCACGTCGCGGGAGATATCATGGGAGATGGTAGAAGTAGTAAGAGGAAACGTCTGGCTCAAGGCAGCACGGAATATCAAGATTGGGAACGAATTGGTTTCCCTGTAGCAGGTGAGGTACTGCCACCAAGAGAATTGGCCAAGTATAAATACCACATTGACTTGGGAGGTGGTGGAGGTACAACTTGGGGGGGGACATTTGAAAAGCTTTCCTTCCCCGGTCTTTTATTCCATCATGTTACCCCCACGAAGGATTATATTCATGACTTGATAGAACCTTATGTGCATTACGTACCAGTCAAATCTGACTTGAGTGATTTGATGCAAAAGTTGGAGTGGGCAGAGAGTCATCCAAATTATGCTAGACAAATATCAGAGAATGCAAGTAAGTTCATGAGAGAATTGGGTACACTTGATGGATTTGAACGAGTGTTTCAGAATAATATGGTCAAACCATTACGACGAGTTATCGAGGCCTACACTCCATTAGACCCGACTAATGAGCAACATCATGGTGCATTTCGACAGGAGTTGACGAAAAATGTTGGATTTAATTGGAGAAAGCCATTTATGAGGTGTTCGGGACAGTCAAGGTTTTCGTGCAAGCTAATTGGGGATTGGGGTATGAAATAGGATATAGTTGTTGCAATAGATAATTGGTATTTTAGGAGTAGATTGTATAAGGACATCATTGTATTGTTATTTACACAAGTTGCCAATGCCCCTATTGTATTCAAAGTCGTCCTTAAATTTTGCATTGTTGGATTGCTATTTTGTTAGTCTTAAATACCATCGCAGGGTAAATACCCGTACCAAGCTTCATGAGCTTTGTTCAAATGGAATGCACAAATTTCACATTTTGGTATTCACAAGTACTATATTGTGGGGTAACTCCCGTGTTTGCCTAACTTTATCCATGCTTTCATCGTCAATGCTTTCACTTTTTACGCCTGAATCTTCCTAGATTTGGTAGCTTGTAGACAACTTGATCTTGCTTTCCATTGAAAGTGGAGATATATGATACGGACTTGTATTGAGGTTGGCGTTGGGGAGGAGGCTGCGATTGGTATGGATGTGGCTGTACAGATGGCTGACGGTTCACTGAATCTTTTGGCTGTTTGTCCCATTTGCTAAAAAGCGTGTGCTGCACTCCGAACGAGCCGACTTCGACAGCTTCGAAAACAGAACCACTTATTTGAGATACCTCTGCCTCCTCAGCCAATTTTGGTTTTTCACTACTCGGCGGATCTACGCTCCTTAGCTTGTCCTCAAGTGATCTATTCACCGTGGGGCGCGTGGGCATGGGATCCTTCGTAGTCAGCCTCGACTCAATATGTGCTGCTTGATTACGTCGTCCTTCCGCTTCAGATTGTTCTTGTACGGGTTGGTTACTCAGCAATGACTCATTACTCTCCTTTACGACACGGCTCACTCTTTGAGACCGAGGAGACGATGCTTGTCTCACCACTTTTACAGCAGATGGGAGGCTCTGAAATAGCTTCTTTCCTGACAACAGCCTAGCTCGCGGAGAAGAAGGCTTTTTGGGGGAAGGGCTGTCCTCAACCCCAACAAAATGAAGAGAATGCACTTGTGTCCCAGCTCGATTTTTCGTTTCAGACTTCATAACCAGCTTCTTAGGAGAATATCTATTGCTTGAATCGCTCCTAACAGGCTGTACAGGACGTAATGGAATCTTTTGTCGGTAGCGATTAACAGTTGGGGGAGCTACCGGCTCAGGCTGCTGCTGCTGCTGTCTTCTCTTAACTTCTGGGGGGGCTACCAGCTCAGGACGCTGCTGCTGTCTTCTCTCAAATTCCTGCGGCTGAGGGGGATTAAACGGAGCATTACCTTTGGCTGGTGTATCATGAAAGTCATACTTCAACTTCCAAGTTTCTTTTCCAACTTGTAGTGAGCCCAACGTGTTGTTGTTCAATCGACCAAAGCCATCGGATACTTGGCTAGTTTCATCAATTGAAGAAGGGAAAAATCCAAGCGGGGAACGTCGAGGTGGTGGATCTAATGGCGACGAATCCAAAAATTCATGCTTCAACTTCCAAGTTTCAGATCCGATCGGAATGAATCCCAATGTATCCTTGCTATCAGCAAATCCATCTCTATCTCCTTTCGCTGCTGTAGATCCGGGCTGAGTTGATCCTCTTTCACGCAAAGGTTCTTGCGATGAAAAGTCGGGCGTAAGTCCACGCGACAGAGTATTCAAAGCATGTTGTCGTGTTCCTTGATTTGCTACATTCTGCATTGACGAAGGTGGAGGGTTAGGGCGTTGGACAATGGTCTTTGGAACACCAGCAGCAAAGCTAGCAGAATAAAGCGACCCCAACTCTGACGTCCCAACCGAATCACCAGATAATTTCGTCGGAGCACCGAGGCCTTGAAGCTTCTCCTCCAATCGGGTTTTTGCTGCTTTGGGTTGCTCATGATTATATTGGTGGGCATAAGCAGCTTGAACCGAGGGTTGCTTTACTGCATTTCTATGAATTGGCTGGACCGACGACTGCGTAGTTTGCCGTTGTTGTTGTTGACCCTGATAATGACTTTGGACTAATTCAGGCTGTGGAACATGTTGCAAGTACTTTCGTTGTCGGTTGGAAGTAGCCTGACGCATCGATCGTTGAATTGCAGCTTCCATCTCCCTCTTTTGCGTCACATTCTGAGGTGGTTTGGACTTTGGAAGCAAATCAAAATCAACTTCTTCATCTTTCAAAGAACTTGATTCCGAAATAGAGCCAATAACTAGCTCTTCAACTGGTTCAGGCTCAATTGGTTCAGGATCCTTTTGAATCACTTCTTTGAACTCTTCAACAAACTGCTCGTAATCGTATTGGGGACCCTCATCACTCTCTTCGCCAACAGATGGGTCATCATCTTCGTCTTCAACTTCATCAATAAACTGCAAATGTCCACCTGCTCTCCTTCTATAGTTGGGACTCAACTTGTGCTCATTTTCGACGAAGTGCTCTTGAAGTATTGTGGTGTTTGTAGAAATGGAAGGGGGAATTGTCGACGTACTCTCAATCTTTTCACTTGTCTTGGCTCTGATGGAACAGAGCTGCTTTGCATTCATTTCGTCATCCAAGATTAGACCATTTGAAGATTGCCAATGAAGAGATGAGCTCTTGTTTTTCTCTCGAGTTGTTGTTTTGACATGATCCAGGGTAAGCGCAGCACTTGCATTCGGTAAGATCCTCTGTTTCTGGAAATGATTTTGATCAGAAACCCCTTCACCCTCCTCCGGATCAATCCCTCTTGGTGGGTCTCTACCGCCTTTGCCATCATCCGCACCACTGCCTTCTTCGGGATCGGGCAGACAATCACCTTCAGCATCTACTGCATCATCGAAAATGTCGTCATCATCATCGAAAATGTCATCATCATCATCATCGAAAATGTCATCATCATCAATCTCTAACGAAAGGTCGGGATCAGGCGGAACATTGCCATCAATATCATGTCGTGCAAACTGAATAGCCGGCCCATTCACCTCCCGTGGCGGCGACAAATATGCAAGCTGCTGATCCTCCCTCTGCTTCGTAGTATTACCCCGTGGCATGGTAGTATGAGACTCACCACAAAATGATTCTGCATTATGAATAGTAGGCACAACACCTTCTTTCCGAGCATCATCAATCATTCGCTTTTGATTCATCTCTTCAATTTCAGCAGCGGCACTGAATACCGATGTGTTAAACTGACTATTGTTCATGTAAAAAATGTCCGAATCTTCATCTCTATCGAGGGCGCATCGTACACCAAACATGCTACTCAGTTGATCGAAGAATGTTCCCAAATCTTTTCCCTCTTTTCGTTCTGCAATGACGAATTCTTCTCCATCGCTATCATCATCATTCTGTTGTTCATCGCTTGTAAATCCCGATCCTGACCTGGAGGAGGAGGAGGGAGAAACGTCACTGTGATTATTTGAATCATCGCTACTCATCAATGGAGGGTCGGCATAATCATCACTTTCGTCCTGTTGTTCCTCCAAGGAGAATAGAGTCGAAGAGGTATTCTCCCGTTGGTTTTGAGGCGAGACTAATAATGCTTCTTCTCGAGTCCCAATCGTTTCTGCAGTAGTTGCTTCATTCAACAACAATCTCTCTTCCGTATGTAGTACATCCCCCTCATCTTCATCTATATCATCATCGTCACCATTGTCATCAACCGACTGTACAGTAGCAAGACCACCATCAACACCACCACCACCACCCATAAAGTCCATCATGGCATCCTCCATGGCAAGTAAAATCTCTGCATTTTGACGTACACATTCACTTTCAATGGATGGTGTGACACTTACCACGGATACCTTGGAAGATCCATGGATGGGTGATGATGATGATGTTGTTGTGATGATTGGAGAAGAATGATTGTTTTTGGTGGTAAGTCGGACTAATTTTTGTTCGAGATTGAGTTGAGGATGATGGGGATGACGAGGTGGTGTGGGAGTGGGATTTGTTGTTGATTTTGAAGGTGATGGTGGATTATTATCCTCTTTGGAAGATGGTGATACAATACGAGGCGAAGGTCCAACTGTGGTAGTATTCGTATCACCACCGCCACTAGGTCGAGATTCTTCGTTACGAATAATCTCCTTCTTCCGTTCCTGCTCCTCAGTCTTGACCATGACACTATCAACAATCTTCTTTCTAGCACTGCTACTCTTCTTCTTCTTCTTCTTCTTCTGCACAGCAAACATCATCATACCAGCCGCAGCATCAGCCGAATGATCTGTTGGTGCTGGACTGGGAGGGAGATCATCTCCTTCTTCCTCCTCTGGTGATGATGATGATGGTGGCAAAGGAGGGTTGGGGTTGGGTGCATCGGGAGTTACCACCGCCTTGGGAGTAGACTTGTAATTCGGAGTAGTAGTAGTAGTAGTAGTCATTGTCGACATCATGCTGTTGTTGTTCCCCAGACGACTATTGAAATCATTTTTGGCACTAATCGCCAAAGATTGAAAGGATCGTAATGGTGATCTCTTCTTCTTGTTGTTGTTTGTCATTCCCACATTAATGGCGATTGCCTCATTGACCAAATCGACAATATGATTGTCACCCTCATCCTTTAGTGATTGCTTTGTATTGTCATTCTTTGGTTGCTGGTGCTGCCGCTGCTTATTCGACTGCTGCTGCTGTTGATGGTTCGACTCCTTTGGCTGTTGCTTCGACTGCTGTTGACCCGACTGCTCCTGACGTTTCAACTGCATCCGCTTCTCCAAATTGACAACATTCCTAATCATTGAATTTCGATCTTGCATAACTTCATCCGTAAGCATCGATAACGTTCTGGATATATCACCCTGGCCTTCTGGAGGAGATGCTACTGTGCTGTACTGCTGCTGATGATGCTGTGCTGTTGGTTTGGACGGTGCTGGCTTGGTGGACGGTGGTGCTGCATTGTTGGTATTACTGTATTGCCGCTTCGGAGGATGCGTTGTTTGCTGTGGTTGTATCCAATGTTGTTGTGGTGGTTGTTGCTCCTTGTTGTTGGTTGGATGATTTGATTTTGATACTATCGGATCATCTCCACCACCCCCTCGACGTTCATAACGATGAACCATCATGGAGGAGCCGGAAACACCACCACCATTATCATCATCAGTAGTACGTGGATGATCGTGCAACGGAGAAGGCTGATAGAGCTGCTGTCGAGTGATCATCACCCGACGCTTTAATCGATTGCGATATTTCAGATTGGAGGCGTTCATCTTCAATCATCACCCACACAACTAATAATATAGTTATTGTATATTGGGGAGGATGCAGACGAGTACACCCGAGGCTGCCTGGATCACCTTACTACCAACAACATGCCATGAAGGCCATGCGTGAGGGACATGAATTTGAAAGAGGCAGGAGAAAAAGTTGCACAAGGAGAAAGTGCGGGCGGCGGCTTTCGGTTGAGATGGCATCTGGTATCGGACAACCGTTTTGGACGTAGGAATTGATATTATTGAGTCGTTTGTTTGAACGACTCAATTTCTCCGTTCAATTTCCGTTGGCTGTATATATAAGTATGTAGGCGCTCAGGATGAGAAGCCGGCCAACTATTGGCCAATTTGTCCGACGGACGGGACGCTTTATCCACCCAGTGGCTATTTAACCTTCGGATCTATTTTAACCTTCGGATAATTATGTGAAGGGTTGCAAATAAATATATGTAAAAAGCCTCAGTGAACCGGAAAGTTGTAAAGTCGGGGGTGGGGTGAAACATAAGTAGGTACATACGCTATCGTAGTTCTTCGTCGCGCGCCGCGACGCGCCATAAAGGTACTGGTCGTAAATTGAAATTGGCCCCGCTTTTTGAGGTCCTTTTAAAAAATCGAGTCACGAGCGATAGTCCCAAAGCACGACAAACGTCGTACAAATTATTTTACCGCGACTTCAAAAAAGGTGCGTCCGCGACACTCAGATTGTCGGGTTCCAGCATGAAGAGAGGTTAAATGTCACAAGTCATTGGTTAATTAAAAGGAGTTGAAGTCAAAGTTGAATGTGAGAAGCGTATCAATCTCACATTGACACAGGTGCTGTGAATGCATTAAGGAATCAGTATGTCAAAATGACCCCAAGCTCGGGTTATGACCCGCAGAACGAGGAGAAGTGTCTCATTTGACATGCATGCACATTTGTGTGTAATTTGCATTTTAAATTTTACAGCCTAATGAGTACATACTCATGATTTACTGTCATTCAGTCAATGCAGATGTACAGAAGGCATCTTCCGTGAATAGATTACGATTCAAGACTTCTTGGCTGCATGCATGCCTCGCCTTCCTCGATAACAACACATATTATCATAGGTAGTGCTAATATAAATGACCACGATGACCAACCACCAAGCAGTAGCTGAAGCAACGCCCAAGAGGTCAAGGCGTGCCGTCATGCAAATAGCAGCAACGCTGGTAATCTTTGTCTGCTCTCTTCATTACTTCTTCTTTGTATCACCCTTACAGAATTGGACCGACGGGGCAAATCTCCGAGAGCGTAATCTCTCGGTAGCAGACAACTTGCATCTTCATAGATGCCGCATCCCCAAGGAATATAGACTCTCCAAACACCCAACATCACCCACCTACCTTGCATCATTCCATGGCGGGGGGAAAGTCATCTCCACCCTCGCCCAAGCACTTACCGGAATCGCCACCACCAATCAAGTCAACTATGCTCGCCGTCGGACAGATCACAGTGTCCTCTTCGAGACACATTATCCCCTCCACGGTGCCATGAAGCTAAACGACGACCAACACTTCCGGGGGGCGATATTACTATTACGAAATCCAATCACTGCCATATTGGCATCCTTTAATGCGTATTACACCCGGCAATATCATTACTTGATTGATATTCGTGCCCCACCCCAAGATTGGATTCGATACCGTGACTCGGCACAATTTGCGGCACAGGTTAAGCTATATGAAAATTTTGTTATTTATTGGATGAACAAGTACAAGAACAATAGAGAGGATTTGTTACTGATAACGTATGAGGGACTTACGGGTGGGAGGGGAGCGGCATTTACCAAGCAAATTGGGAATTTTTTGGATAAGTCCGAGGGGGTTCATATTATTGATCCGGATTCGATACCGTGTATATGGGAGAAGTTTGTTCATGACAAGTGGTATCCAGCAGAAGATAAAGAAGATGATGGCGGTGATGATGGTGATGATGCTTCTACTACTGCGACTGCTACTACTTCGTTCCAGGAGCGGTGGGATGACAGGCCACTTACCAAAGATAACTTACGGATGGTTTCTAGAATGCTTCAAACTTTGAATGATCGATATGGCAGTGATGAACAGTTTTCTACCATTATGAATTCGTACATTAATAGTCTCTATGACTACTCGGAGGTAGCTTGATAACATACACCTCTATTAGGATTAGGACTAATGATGTTAAAATTAGCTGCAATAATTATGAGCTATCTATCTCTGTCTGATAGGTTGAGAGTAGAACGTCCATTCTTTGGTTCAAGCCTTTCATCGTGTGTAGTGTAGGAGTATATAATGAGTGTGTGTTGTGTGTCCTCTCTAGAGAGAACAAACCCGAGGAAACTTGACTTCGACTATATTCATAGGAGTAACATTTAAATAGAGAGACAATGAGTCTCAAGACAGTCAAGATCCAGAGATAATTGAGAAGTAGGACGTACATTCCGTTCGTTGAATCTCTTCACCTCACATTTAATAATAATATGCCAGAATGAGTGTGTGCCCTCTAGAGAAAATCAACCTAAAGAAACTTTACTGCACTCATTGCATATGGTACATTAGAAGAGACACTGACACAAGATAATTCTATTTGATTTTTTGACATACATTATCCCTACAAATTGAAATTGGAAAGATATGAAAACTATGTACAATACACATCACTTGCTTTCACAACTTTCACTTTTAAGCACGAGACGACGATTTCGACGCCTTTGGAGTAACTGCCTTGGCGGTCTTGGCAGAGGAAATCTTCTCTGCCTTGGCATCGACTGTACTACTGCTAGACTTGCTGCTCTTGGATGCCGAAGACTTTACACTCTTGGCCGATGCCTTGCTAACCTTCGATGACGATGGGAGTGAGAGTGGTGTTGACGTCTTATATGACTTGGTGCTAATGACAGTATTAGTAGTCTTCTTGGACTTTCCAGTATGTGATGCGGTGACCTTGCCGTGGATGGATTTACCCGCTTTGGATGGTACAGACATGGAGAGTGACATCGTTGGAGCCGACTTGCTACTCTTTCCTGTTGCTTCGGTGGTGGTCGTAGCTGGTTCTGTAGCACCCGTCGTCGTAGGAGGCATGATGGACTCGCATTCACAAACGGTGCTAATCAACTGTGGCAGCACGGCACACTGAGCTGGAGGAATTAAACCGACCGTGCCCATGTTTTCCAACACACCACATGGGATCTGACCAGCCTGGCCGGGGAATGACACGGCTGCATTTGGATTACCGACCTTCATTCCGTCGCCACAAACACTGCAGGAAGGTTGTTGTTGTTGCCTCGTGTGTTTATAATACTCCTCGGGAATCGGGGTGCCTTCAGTCTCAGTCTCTTCCTGGATGTGTTGGTGCTTCTTCTTTTTCTTCTTCCTATCCCTTGATAGATTTCTTTCACGGAGCGATTCCTGCTGATACTGCTCTGTTCCTCTGCTGAACCGAATTGGTGCCTGCTCAGCAGCAGACTGAGCGGCACATTGAGATGCTGCTAGTGCAACAGCAACAAGCGCAGCTGTGCCAAATAATCTCATGATGATCAATAAAACGATGCGATGGAAATGGAACCGACGATAGTCAATCTATGTTTTCAATGTTGTAACCAGCTGCAAATGAACAATCACTGTGTGTATGAGCAGAGGGCGGCTCAGAGGATGTAAACGAGCGGGGATTGAACAGCCAGGGCTCTCTCATTCAACGGGGCGCCTGTGGTTCTCTTGGAGTGGGCCAACATCATGAACGGAGGGTTTGAGGGCTTTTGTTCTTTAACGTCTTTCTCGTGACCGTGTGAACGGAAACTTTTATTTACCGTTAGGATCAGCCGAAGACTGAAGATGGGTGTCTCAACTGAATGCTACGAAACAGCTATGTCGCACGAAGACGGGCGTCTCAAAAGATGCTCATCATTCTTTTTTGATGGGGGCAAAATCGACCTAAGCCATGGGATTATTTCCGTAGTAATGATACTACACACCCAGAATTTACCGAAATGTGTGCATCTCTGGATATGTTCTTCTAAAGTGGCTTTAGAAACACATATCCAGAGATGCACACATTTGGGTTAAAGTAGATAATGATTTATGGCATCATAACGATAGGAGCTCCCACCTGCGCCGGACCCCTCATTCCCAGACCACCTCATCCTTTGTCAATCTGTTTTCAGCACACATGCCAAATAGTCCATATTCTACTTCTATCTTACTATGTAATATGGTATACTACCCAATGTGGTAGTTGTTCTAAATAATTCATACAAGGGAGATAAGGAGGATAAAGTCTGTACGTATCGGAATCAAGGATAAGGAGAATTACGTGCACAGTGGACGAAACCATTTCATATCACCACGACCTTTTGCTTGATGAAATGCCAAGTTGTTCAACGTCATTATAAAATGTATTTTAGGAACTTTACTTTACACATTCCTACTCCAGACAACATCTCTTAGAACCAACCATTCTGTACACCGGCTTGTCGAACAGAGCAGTAGCAAGATAGAAATATAGAAATGGCAGGAGCCCTGTTTTGTGATAATACAATCAAAAAATAATATGTTGTGAGTTAGCAAAACAAGGAGTTTGGTATACTCTTTCAAAGATTAATGTAGTGCCATAACTCACCAATATCCAACACGGGCTTGCCATCCCACAAAGAACGCCAAAGGCCCACCTTCATCATAAACTTTCTGGCCCATTTCCCACACTCCAAGCGGATCTTCATCCACCGATTGAGTGATAATACGAGTAGTAATGATATCAAAGGGTGTAGTGAGAAATGCCCCCCAAGCACCAGCGAATGCACCAATCACAGCCTCTGCCAGCAACGTACTACTATCAAAATCGATTGCTGGATCGTTGAGAATATACGTCTTTGTAAGCTCAAAAATAGCCAGCTGTATGGCACCAAACGGGACATCACGCCAGACCGAGGACGACCACGCTCGAATGACATTCTCTCTACTCTCTGCCGTACCGAATATTTGACCTGTTGCGTCAAAGAAATTTGGCGCGAGGCCAGATTGAATTGTAGATTTGATTGCTTCTGCGGGTGCTCGGACGATTGACCCGACCATTTCTCCTGCTGCACCTGCAGTGAGGTAGACTAATAGGCTGTATTGTAAACCCATTATTGGTAGTAGGCTGTACTTGACACTTTCATATACGCCTAAATACAAGGCTGATGGAGGACCTTCTTTGAGAATGTTACTGGATAATCCTTCATACAAGCTCAAAATGTTAAAGTTGATTTCGTCATCATCTTCACGTTTCACCTGCATACGGGTCTTGATAGTATCCACAGGATGCATGACAAGTGTCGAAGCGACGCTACCAATAAAAGCTGCAAGGTAGTTAAACCAATATGGTTGATTTTCCAATGTACCAAGTAGCTTCTCCCTATCGACAATTTGCTGCTGTAGAATACGCGCCTTTTCAAGCTCAGCTTCCTTTTGTTGGATTATTTCTGTGTTGTCGACTGTCTTGCTTCCATCGACTGTGGATGCGGTTTCTTCTTCCTCGTCTTCGGATATTAAACGTTTTAAGGACTCTGTGAGATTATCTAACTGTTCACTGAACTGCTGTAGTCGTTTCTCATCTAGTGAACTCCCGATAAGCTGCCGTAACTTCTTTTGATTAGCAATATCATTCGTGTCTTGAATGCTTGGTGCTATCAAGTTGGGTGGTGGACTGGTAGTTGCTCCCGAGGATGGACCAAAGCCAGCGTTGGCATCAGGGACGAGCGGTCCGCTGAACGATAGTGCTAATGCAATTGTGATGGTTGCAACAAATGTTTGTGCATGAGTGAAGAATCTATGGCCATCGATTTCATCGGTTTTGTGCAATGAAAGATGCTGTGTATCAGCATCATCGCTAGGTGCATCGATGCTCTCGTCCTTTGCATTCAGAACAACGTGATGCTGACATCTCTCGTGATGGCTACGAGCAGCGCTATTTGTTTGCGGAGCATTGATGGATCTTGATGTAGGAATAGCAAAACCCGAGACGTTGGCAGATAGTATCGATGTAAAAAGTGCAATCGTCCATCGGCGTCTGCCTCTGGCTCTGATGTAGCTCTTTATTCTCATATTCTCATAATTTCATTAGCTACACTTAACAAATGGCCAGCAGTATGCACGGCAGGTAAAGAATACGGAATTCAACGAAGACAAAGAGCTGGCAGGTCAAATCATTCGCTGCGCTGACCAAGGAAATGAATGTAACTCTAGCGCTCCTATACTTACAGCTATCGTATGTACAGAAGAAAGCATGAATCAGGATTCCAGATTCCACTGTTGATTGCTTCAACCAATGAACTTCGTGTAGATTGGCAGGATCCAAGCACCAAGAGGTGCGAAGTGCCAAACTGCCGACGACGTCCAAAAAGTTCTGCTGATGACGCAAGAGTGTGTTGTGACATTTGCATTTTCTCATCAAAGCTCCTACATACGAATAATGAGTATGTAAAGTAAGTGTAAATACCGCAAAATGCCATTTTCCAATCGCTCGCTCGGCTCCTTACGCTCGCTCAGCAGATTTATGAGAGCAACAATGGCCCGATAACATCATCACTCAACGATGAGCAAATTTCATATTATTGTAAAGTACAGGTGGCAGATCTACTTCACAAAGAAGTATAGCTGTCAGTCGACTCAAGAGCCTTATATAGCCTTCTCAATCAGCCATTCACAGATGCTTTTCTTGTTCGAAATACCAGTGATACGTAGTTTACCGTAGCACAGAAATAACCTAAAGCCACACACACACAAATCGCTCGCTCAGCCGAGAGAGTGTTTAGAGGAAAGCTCCATTCATAGATCTCGATCTTCAGAAGAATCATGCACCAGCTGCATCCAGGAATGAAGTATATAGGCCAACTGCGTCCATCCAATCGACAGTTGTTTCACCGAGTACCAGTACCTGTAGTTGCAGTCAAGTATTTTTTGTCGGTAGTTGGTTTCCACTTCCTCTTAGAGAGAAAAGTGTAATCATCCCCATTGCCACGTAAAGGCCACCGACCAATAATAGGGTGGCATGGAACCCGAAGGAACCAGGGTAGACTCATGGTTTAGCAGTACCCCCAAGGTAACTGCCTGGGAACTTTGCCCGGTCTTTGCCAAAGGTTCTGAACCAATGCCTTCCACCTCCAGACGCTAAATCGTCTCTTGGAGTACCAGCCCGACGCTGGATTTTAAAGTAATAAATTTACGAAAAAATGATGCATCACACGGAAAGCAAACTAAGACACGCACCCTTCTCATCTCCTAGCTGGCCAGGCAGGAGACGAGGAAATGGAGAGAACCCACCCTAAAGTATGAAGAAAGAGAGACAACACCAACACTGAAGGAGTTAGTAGTGAATAACAGAGATGATGAGCTAAACTTACCCCTAGTCTTTCGGCTCAAGCTGAAAAGAAAAGAGAGACAGTATTAATACAGACCGGCTTTCCAACAATCAATCGCTTGCATCCAGCTATGTACTGACAAGCTAGGCTCGATGAAAACTTCTCAATCGAACTCAGGCACTTCCACATGTACGGCGGCACAATGAATTACACACCGAAGTCGTCACATGATGAACAGATTGCTATTACGGCCAAAGGTCGTCCAAATATCAGCCCAGCTATGCTTCTCTTTCCTCAAAATCACGCCCAAGTTGGCTCGAAGTATTTAGGTCGGCTGCGAATACGAGAGCTCCTTCGCCTACGGCGTTTACTTGGCGATGTCCAATGCCTCCCCAACACTGAGTGCAAAGCCGTCAATTCATGCCCCGAAGGCTGAAAATTTGTGTTCCGCAATATAGCTTCGTCTGATCCATTCTCTCCGTCGGTAGATATCATTTCATCATCGCATACCTCCTCCAAGTCTAAGTTTGTACCAGGTGATATCTCCGACTCAGAGGAGAGTAAGACACCATCCTCTTTTGTAGCTCTATCAGAGTTGCGATACGCCAGCATCAAAAGTATCCACGCAAGTTGAAGGAGCTCACAGAATATGTCAAGACTTGTGGATTCTTCTAGTGCTTCAAAGTCCAGACTTGGCGGTGCTGCTGCGAAGAACAATTTGCGTCTGCGAATCGGAATAGATTCCCTGTTTCGAAGTGATGGGGCTGGTAGCCTCAGAAGTTGGGCCTCTGAGGCTGTTGAACTATCATAGTATCGACACTGGATTGAAGAAATCTCATTAGAGGCACCCAAATCAGCGACAATCATCTGCATGCTCAAAGTGGTTTCATCAGATGATCTCCTCGAAAGAATAGAACGACCCAGTGACACTGACACTACAGCTACAGAGGGTTGAATCTGTGAAGCTTGGACAACGAAGCTGGACGTAACTGTCAAGGTCTCATCTGCAATTGCGGACACAGTGTAGCCATCGAAAGCCTTGAACACGACCGCTGCAAAACGGCTCGTACCAAATATATCAGACGAAATATTACTCAGCACACATGTGAATGGAGTACACTCAGATTGAATCCAAAAGACCCCGATCTTCAGGTCAAGAGGTGGATTTGGATTCGCAGCAATCAAGTCGTTGCTTGGCCACAAAATCATGACTGAGCCAGGATGATCCAAGCCCGTGTGTGTGTCATGCACTTGCACAGCCGTCGTATCAGAGTATCGATCTTCAAAGCACACGCCCATTATATCAGTGTATCCATTAAATTCTCTTGAGAAATAATTCATTATGGAAAGCTCTTGAGGTTGAGGTGGACCTGCTGCAATGATTAAAGCATCGTCTGCAAATGCGGACGACAAATCGTAGCCGTCAAAATATCCGGTAGCAATCCCATAAAAGGCATCATCTTAGACAGGCACCAATTTCAGCATGTGCATGAACAGACTAGACTCGAGAGCAGTTCCAAATCCTCTATGTCCAGATTTTGATTGAATGCAATAATTTGACTTTATATTCCAGTCATCCGGAGAAACAGCTATTTCTTTGTCATCCCAGAGGAAGTCATTTTGCGAGCCGTCAGGCGTAAATGTGATGTTGAAGTCTTGAGCTGGCCACAAATGCAGACTGGGGGTGAAGTCAGCTAGACCAAGATACTTGACTTGTCCATCATTCCTTCCCGTTGCCATCAAGGAAGAGTGTACATCGTCAAAATTGCCCATACACATAGATTCCATCAAGTCGAAAGCGTTAGAGGTACCATCCGAAAGATACGCAAACAAGCTGAATGCTCCAGCTTCCACTCCTGATACAGCCTCGGGAGTAATAAGCGGCTTCTGCAAAATGCCCTTTTCAGGTTTACAGCCTTCGAATTTCATCAGAGGAACGCTCCATCCAATGAGGGAAATACTGACAAAGAGCAGCAACAATACCGGCATCATGACTTTGAGACCGTGAAGTCGCCAAGGACGAAGGAGGCTGGTGAAGTAATGGGAAAGTATCTCAAGAGCTTGCTTGAAGCAAGTAATTACCATTGCGAGATACTTTTGCGTGCACGTGCCGACGTCGACTGTGATACTGTCGCCAACTGAGTTACTACCGGGGAGCAAGTCAACGCACTCTCTTTTTCTCTGAATCCGGCCGGAAATATTTGCCTAAGAAGCGTGGACATGTTCATCTCATAACGCTTCTTGAGCAGGAGAGTTGCCTCTTTCAAGATGACAATAACCTGAGTCATAATCCTGGAGGTGTTTGTTTGAATAAAGAATGCAATGGAAGAGACTGCTTTCTCTTCGGCAATACTTTCAGAAACAGAACCGATGAAAGAAGACATAGCCATTTTCATGTCAGTGATGACAGAACGAAGCGTTGCTTGCATCAAAGCAATGAATCTCGTACGGAACCAAGCCCAAGTAGCAGAGAAGTTGAAACTGTTCATGATGGGAAGAGAGCAGTTCTCGAGCACATTGAATGATGTTTCAAGAGCAAGAGCATCTTTTGATAGGATCGCTAGAGCCCTCGAACTTGATGAGAGAATGATTTCTCGAGATGCGAAAAGAATCAACGCGTTGCTTTGAGATTCGTTGGGAGTCTCTTGAAGACCAAGCTGTTCATCTTTGATCAGCAAGCACGAAGCTTTCGCAGTATCGTCGTGATCAACTCCGAAGCGTTTCATGAGTTCCTTTGCTTCATGAATCTGGGAGCCGAGGATGAAACAGCCAGCTTTCGCAGCTACAAAGGCGAGTGCAAAGGCAGGCATGTTGAATGTTGTTTTGGTTGAGTGTATTATCAATGGAGACAATGGGTACTTTATTGAAATAAAGAATGAGACAGAAGAGCTCATGCTTTATCGTTGATGCTTGTTCTGGTACAATAGGTATGGCGGAATGATTCAAATATTTGCGGGTGAGTTTTTAACAAAACTCTTCGATTTTTGCGGCAAAGAGGAGAAAATTAAATTTTCCACCAGGCGACTAGCTAGCTAGCTGTACGAATTTAAATGCATAGTATTTAGGATCATCTTTATCGTACCATGCAGTCAACGTGAACGAATTCAACTCGCGCGGCAACAGAGGCATAGGATGTACTTGCCAAGCACGCAGCAAATGGAAGTTTCAGTACAAATGCATATTGAGAATGTATGATAGGACGTGCGGCACTCGGTACGGCACTCACCACCTACCATAAAATACTTATGTGTTTCGCTTCCTCATTCATGCTGCTCCGACAGTCTTCGTTGTTTGGCGGCTTGCTCTCTAGAGAGAGAGGCCACACAAGTAAATCATTTGAACAGCAACAACCGCCCTGTTGTTCCGTCCAAAGGTCGGTATACGCTGGACGCTGTAGAGGAGCTTTCTAACGTGACTGAGTTTTCTTCAACAAGCAGCACCACACGAAAATGGAAGACGAATTGTTTCAATCAGAAGATGACAGTTCGGTCGATTCGGTCGATGATTTGGAAGAGGAGTACCGTCAAACTCTGCTGGAGATAAAGGAAAATGATTATTCTGTAGAGGAATTTTACGGGAGCGGCGATGATAGTTACATCCAAAACATGACCGACGAGAGTTGGGAGGAGTTCGGGAGGGATATATCAAACAACACCCACTTGACGGTTTTGGAACTTTATTCAAGAGCCCTCAACGATCAAACGATGACATCTCTATTTCGGGGATTGACGAAGAGC
Organism: Skeletonema tropicum; assembly: GCA_037178625.1. Lineage (NCBI taxonomy): Eukaryota > Bacillariophyta > Thalassiosirophyceae > Thalassiosirales > Thalassiosiraceae > Skeletonema > Skeletonema tropicum. Next base: position 3,823,001 of record CM074132.1, on the reverse strand, counting down.
ACCTCAATCAAAGAAATGATTTTTAATAATAATGCATTAAGCACAGTAGGAGTGCGGAGTATGATGCCATTTTTGCAGAGTGCAAGCAAGCTCAGATTGTTGAGTCTCGATTATAATAATGATTTACAATCGGAAGGATTCAATAAGTTGTTTCGGGCATTGCATCACAGCCCCGTCGCATTCCTGCGTTGCAGTGGCTGCGGCATTAAATCGATTGAAATTGACAGCGAGCAAAAACCCCAACATTTGGAAAAGTTATTTTTAGATGGCAATAGCATCAACGCTGATGGATGCCGTGAACTAGCAAAATTGCTGACGGGGGGGGATGCTGTACTAAATGAACTATACCTCGATGGCAATAAGATTGATGACCAAGGTGTTGATATATTGACCGATGCCCTACACGAAAATACATCACTGAGGAGGTTGAGTTTGGAAAATAATGATGTCATATCATTACAAGTGCAAATAAAGTTGCTGAAGCTGGTGAACGACATCTCCAGCATCAAAGCAACATTACAGTCAAATCAAACATTGTCATTCCTCAGAGTGAATACAATCGAATGTCGGAATGATGTGAAAAAGCAAATTCAGTGGCAAATTGATATGGCTACATGTATCAATGGGCGGCATCGTGCAGCTGGCCATGAAAAGGTTATTCGAATGCAACTGAACAGTAGTAGAAGATCAGCGTTGGCGGAGCTGCAGGGAGTAAGTCAATCTCTTTACTGCGAGATTAGTCCCCTCCACCTGCCTGAAGTGCTTGCATTAGTTCGTTTTTATCATGGTCTGGGAGAGCTGTATCTTGCATTGAAATCATCAATAGCGGGAGTTGTATCCACTGTGAACAGGAAGCAATGTCTGATGCAGCAAAGGGCACAACACGAAGCCATGATAGCAGAGCGAAGGGCCATTATAGCTCAGCATAGAACCAAGGTGGAAGCAATAGAAGCTGAAATTGAAGCAATTGACGAAGCCGGAGCTTCTCATATTGGAAGCGAGTCTCGCCGCAATAAAAGACGTCGAGCTTGATGACTTTTCACTCTTGCTTTACGTCTAGATGCTTCAGCATGGAACTAATGTATATTGGAAGTAAGACTTGCAGCAACAAAGACTAAAAAATTGTCAACCACTCCACTCCTAACTGCAGCAATATTCACATTGTAGACGATGCTGCTAGCTTGACAGTTCGGTTTTTCATCGTCAGTCTTGTTGTTGCGATGTTAATGATACTTGAATAGAAAACTGATGTTCTGCATTGCTAGCTGTCAACGGAATGTAACTCCTGGCATCAGCAGGGAGTAGAGGCCAGGGAGTAGAGGCACAAGATTAAAGATAACTTTTACGTCAACATGAGTGCAACTCGGGAGGCAGCAGGCAGACAGAAAGGATAATACCATGCAGTGAAGCTGACATGAGTAGAAGTAGCTAGATAAAGTTCAAATAGAAGTAGATGTAGATAGATGATCATCATCTTTATGTACAGTCAACGAGAACGAATGCAACTCGGGGCTGGCAGGAAAGGCATATGTAGGATACCACGCTGCAAAGTGTATGATTTGAAAGTGATGATACAATATTTTTCGACAGATCTCCAAGAGCAAGAGCGGAGACGGGTATGCTCGCCTCAAGATGTATCTGAGAAACGTTAAATCTAACTTTGACTACTTCTTCCCTGTATCTTTTGCCATAAGAGCTCGTTTTGCAAGGCTTTCTTGCCTTCCTTGCCCCTTTCCTTCCCAACATGACTGATATCACCGCTCGACTTTTTTCGTTGTGCAGCTTCTTTGATTACATTGCCTTGTGAATCAATTTGAATCTCTCTTTTAGTAAAAACGACATTTCTCTTGCCATCCGGTAATGTTATCATGTCATGCCCATACCCATGGTCACGTTGGCCCTTCGCATCTTCAGAACAGCCTCAACAGATTTGATGCGTTCGGTCTTGAGATCACTTATGATACGTGTGGGTTACGTCTCTCCCAAGACCACACCTGCAGCATGTAGCACTTGTGCTGGAGCTTCCCAAGGCGCGCGTAGTACGGCTTTTGGTAGCTTTGATAGCTCGCGGGACACCACTTCTTCTTCGTATATTCGCCGCTGGCATCCTGAGAAGCGGCAACGGGTGACATGACAAAGTTCTATGATCTATGCCCGATGGACCCGCATTCTGCCACATCAATGAGTTGTCGGCATCGACTATAGTGTAATGAAACCACTTTGCCCCTCTCATCCAATTCACTCTCAGATACTCAACCTAGAAAGAGACGACGACCATCCTGACAGATCCTGTCGACCAGCCGGTGCGCCGCAGGTCTATTTGACTACAAGTTGATAACGATTAAAGATTAAAGAAGTGCAATAGTGGATGCACAACGACCTAATGATGTACCGTCTGCACATAGTATGGTGTGTCTCCGTTACTATAATATGCATGACCAACTTAGACTTTAAATTCGACAGCGCGCTATCCTTCACCTGTTGCGTACCACCTTCAATTAGTAGTCAAACATGCTCTGTAGTACGATCATAAGGAACTGTCCAAACAGCATTAGTCGGCAAGTTACGGTTCAGTGACTTCCTCTCTAGCTAGAGAGAGCGGCTACATTCGGCAGCCATGGTGGCCAAAGTTTTTGTGTGATTGTGTGATGTTGATGTGATTACTATCATGAATCATGAACCTTTCATGACAGAAAGTTTCACAAAGAAAAGAATCTGGATTTCATACAAGTTTCACACATGTTGCACACATGTTTCAAAAGTGTGCAACATGTGTGAAACATGTGTGAAACATTGTGCAACATGTGTGCAACATGTGTGAAACTTGTATTATGCCGCGGTTCTTGCCGACTAATGCTGTTTGGACAGTTCCTTATGATCGTACTACAGAGCATGTTTGGCTACCTAATTGAAGGTGGTACGTGTGATGGATAGCCGTCTTAGATGGGAATCCTCAATTGTATGGAAAAAGAATATTAGTTTAGGTAGTTCCACGTCAAGGAATACCGCTTGTGAATGATGTTAGGATGACTGAACCAGTAATCTGACACATCTAATCTTAGGATTGACATCCGGGTCTTCCCAGGTGTCAAGGCTCTCGTGAAGCTTTGTCTCGGCAGAGCATCCTCATGAAAGCAAGTAGTTATAAATCGATAATAATCTTCCAAGTAGAAACAGATTTACAACAGAAATCAACAGCTCTATTGAATTGATTCAAAGCCCAATATCACCCTTTATCGATTGGTGTTTGAGTTGTACAACCACTCAGACACTTCCATTGGCGGTTACGCTAACGTCCCCTTCATCAACCTAGCAAACAATTACAGGTTATGAGCCCAAGTCGACACGCATTGTACAAGGTACGATATGAACGCAGTTTTGACCATCTACCCTCCTACGTCGAGCAACCCAGATTTGTCCAAACCAATTCGTGAGATTCTGGACACGTCCAAATCGAAAAATGTTTTGTGGGAGTGGCAATCGATTCCGTTTGAAGATGTGTGTGTTGGCCAAGAACTTATCAACACATCAGTCTTCGTCAGTGCTGCCGATAACCAGAGCAGTAATTTGATGTATCGGTTTCTCTACAATTCTTGTACCAGTTCGCTTCGACAACTCATCGATAAGGAATTCAACAAGTTGACCCGTTCTCAGAAAGGAGGCATTACTCATTTGTGGCTCCTCCTACACACCGTGCTTCGGCAAACCCCGGGCGTTTCCAAGTCTCTTGTCCAGTTCATCAAGCTGTGGGCCAAGCAAGGACCTGGTCTGTTTAATGGTAATCTCTACATCGGTGGTAAACAGTTGAAGAATGCACTTAGTCTTCTTCATGGCGCAGGCAGGCTTGAGCAGGACACCCCAAATGAATTATGGCAAGGAGCTGTCAAAAGCAGGAATACTTTCCTTCGCGATATCGCTAAGAAGAACTGCGTTGAAGCTGATCAAGCTCGCCTTAGTATGACCATTTACGCTGCTCTTAATCAGTCTCAGCAGGCCATCTACGACAAATCTGTTGTTATCGTGGACACAATTATGGATGCTTATGCCGATCAGACAGCAGGTGGGAAGCAGTTTGCTGATGTCCCTACAACTGAGGACATCCCCGAACGTGCTGCAGTGTCTCAGGCTTCGATGAAGGAGATCGATGGCTTTCATTTTGCTTACTGCCGTCATTGTGAGTGCTACGTCAAGGATCATTCATCTAGCTACCACGACAAATGGAGCGCGGACAAGTCTGCGTTCAACATGTTTGATGTGAACCCTGGTCATCCTTTGGTGATCAAGAACAAGGACCATTTTGCTGCCCTCGTTGCATCTCGGCGTTCTGGTGGTGATAGCGTGTCCGCTCTTACTGTTCCTTCTGGTGACGACGGTGGACAAGCTCAACGTATGGCAAACTTGAACTCCATCCTCTCTGAACTTGAGAAGAGGGTTTCGGATGAACACTCAGTGTCTCTCGTTAATGCTGCACGTGCCAATGCGCAGGGTTTTCGGTAGGGTGGATCGTTCTGCTAGGTCTTTCCACTCTCTTCCCTTATAATCCTGGCATCCGTGGCTTCATGCTACATATCGTTCAGTTCGCAGTCTACCGTCTCATCATTTTTGCCTACGCTCTTCGTGATTTCGTTTTGGGCCTCCTCTTCATGGTCATGGTTCAGTTGATCGTGTCTGGTACTCAAGGTTCAACTTCAACTTCATCTGGTATTACTCACAAGAAAACGCCTTCTTCTTATCGGTCTAGGTTCAAGCGATTTCATCGGCGTGCCTTGCCCTGCCATTTAGTCCTTCGTTGCCGACGTCGTCGTCTCGGTAATAGTCCAAGTCGTTTGGACGGCACTTCTTTCCCATCGACTCGTGATAAAGCTCATCGTCGCTGGAGGAGGAGGAATCTATGTGCACGTCGTCGCTACCGGGAGAATCAAATTCTAACGGTGTTCTTCTCTAAGGTCACTGATGGACGATTCACCCAGCCGACTTGGCCTGATGATATTGATGTTTTTCCTGACGGTGTTGATGAAGATGAATTGCAGCGTAAGAAGGAGGAAGAATTGAAGCGTAAGAAGAAGAAAGAACGGAAGAAAGAGAAGGAGAAATTGAAGGAGTACATGTCTGGTGCTCTTCATTCCTTTCTACATCCACGTTGGCCGTTCTCTTCAGATGTTGTTGGTACTTTCCCTTCTATCAAGCGTGTGCTTCAAGTGTTCCTCCAAGTTCAAGATCACAGATCTCATGTGAAGGATCTCATGGCTAGAGTTGCTCGTCTACGTAGTCCTATTCGGTTTGCGTTTACTCAGATGGAAAGCTCTTTTAGTGCAGATCCAGACAATCCCAGCTTCTATGATACCCCGCTGAATTGGGACATTGGTGCCTCGGTCGGTCTTACTCAAGAGCAGGATTCCTTCTCTCAAGTTGTCGACGTTGATTCCATGGTCGAAGAGATCGATGTTGCTCCGTCTGACCTCTTGCCTCTTACTTCTAGTGAAGCCTCAACAGTTGGTAATTCAGTTCCAGAAGGAGCTTCAGGCGAAGTTGTTGGCATTCCTCCTGGGAACCGCTTTCTTGGTAGTACATGGGTAGTTCAACTCCAGCGATATCCAGATGGAAGACTCAAGAAGTACAAAGCTCGACTTGTTGCTCGTGGCGATCAGCAGATCGAGAATGTGTACAAAGAAATTGTCAAGAGAGGAATCAAATTGATGAAGATTTGTACGACGGAACAACTTGGAGATATCTTCACGCAAGGTCTTTCCAAAGATGTGTTCCAGATGTTGGCAGGGAAGCTCATGGGTTGGTAGAACACATGAGGATCTCTGAGAAGGAGTGTGATGGATAGCCGTCTTAGATGGCAATCCTCAATTGTATGGAAAAAGAATATTAGTTTAGGTAGTTCCACGTCAAGGAATACCGCTTGTGAATGATGTTAGGATGACTGAACCAGTCATCTGACACATCTAATCTTAGGATTGACATCCGGGTCTTCCCAGGTGTCAAGGCTCTCGTGAAGCTTTGTCTCGGCAGAGCATCCTCATGAAAGCAAGTAGTTATAAATCGATAATAATCTTCCAAGTAGAAACAGATTTACAACAGAAATCAACAGCTCTATTGAATTGATTCAAAGCCCAATATCACCCTTTATCGATTGGTGTTTGAGTTGTACAACCACTCAGACACTTCCATTGGCGGTTACGCTAACGTCCCCTTCATCAACCTAGCAAACAATTACAGTACGCAACAGGTGAAGGATAGCGCGCTGTCGAATTTAAAGTCTAAGTTGGTCATGCATATTATAGTAACGGAGACACACCATACTATGTGCAGACGGTACATCATTAGGTCGTTGTGCATCCACTATTGCACTTCTTTAATCTTTAATCGTTATCAACTTGTATTCAAATAGACCTGCGGCGCACCGGCTGGTCGACAGGATCTGTCAGGATGGTCGTCGTCTCTTTCTAGGTTGAGTATCGACTAACTTTGTATTTAATTTATCTGAGAGTGAATTGGATGAGAGGGGCAAAGTGGTTTCATTACACTCTAGTCGATGCCGACTCGGCTACAACTCAATAATGTGGCAGAATGGGGGTCGATCGGGCATAGATTTCAACTTCCAATTTCAATAGATAGTCCCGCCCATGATGACGACGTTACGATACGATTATTTTAGTTCCTACTCACTACGCCCGAGGGTCAGATGACAAAGAAAATAATATTTAAGTTTACCGTCGTTGTTGCCATATTGTGAATGTATGACGTAGAGCGTGGCCTTAATGGTACATAAATGAATCACGACGAGCTTCGTGCTCCAGTGCGGTTTGGTCGGTTGGATGGCGAGGGAAGTCTTGTGACGGCCCGGGCATGGCTTATCTATTTGGGACAAAAACTCCATCGATACACAAAGAGAATAAGTCCATGGGAAGAAGATATCATTTGGGATGCTCCTCTCTAATCCGTCTCAGCAGCAGTTCAGGATATCTTATGTGATTCTGATTCTCTTATGTCGTAAAAGCGACTGGGGATGGAGAATGAAGGCAATTCTGTAATATTTTGATGACAACACGAGAGGATATCAAAGGTTCGGGTAGTCCAACCTTGTGGTGGTTTACTGTCACCACACAAACACGAGTGACTGTTATTTTGTGAGGTCGAGTAGAGTAGAGAGTGATGTTCACACAACAATCCAGCAACCACAAGCAACAACGCTGGCAATGCAAGATTATGGATAAGGAGTTGCGTTATTACAAGTTTGACTGATAGAGACAAAAAAGCTGCGTCTTCGGTGACATGTTTCATCCATCAAAAGAATGTGTTTGGTTTGAGAGTGCAATTGGCAGCGACGATCGAGAGGCGTGTATCACCTTCTTCCCTCTTCGATAGCAACGTAAGAATGAATGTTGTAGGAGTAATGAAAATCTTCTCACAGCTGAACAGTATTATAAGAGCAGAGTTGGCGGGGCTGCAGGGAGTAAGTCAATCTTTGTACAGCGAGATTGACCCCCTCCACTTGCCTGAAGTGCTTGCATTAGTTTGTCGTTATCATGGTCAGGGAGAGTTGTATGTTGCATTGAAATCGTCAATAGCGGTAGCGGGAGTTATATCCACTGTGAACAGGAAGCAGTGTCTACAACAACAAAGGGCACACCACGAAGCCGTAATAGCTGAGCGAAGTGCCACCACAATAAGCGAGTCTCGCAGTAGTAAAAGACGTCGAGCTTGATTACTTTCACTTTTGATGATGCACGATAATTTTTTCGCAGTATACGACCTCAATGAAAATGGATTAAAGATCATTTTATCGAAGATCTCTAGAGAAGACGGCTCAGGGCACTTTTCGTCGCGCATAGACATTATACACTTTTACACCAACAACCGCCTTCGATGGACCAATTCTTTCCATATCAGTACATATTCTTATTGAATGACCTACCGCACTGACATGACAAATACTCCCATTATCATCATCATTCATTACGCCTTGAACATGCCATAAACAAGCATCAAAAACACCAAAACAATCGTCCCCGCAACCCCATACAAAATCAACTTCTGCTGCACCTCCCTCCTCGACATACTCTGCACAATCCTCCTCGCCCGATTGGTCATTCCCGTAACCTGCCTCACCCGTCCATGCGCACTACTAATCGTCTCTCGATGTCGGCCCAACTCCTCTGTGATTTCCAGTGCTACCCCCTCCGTTTCGGCCATTATGGATCGTGCATTGGCCAATGTGTCGGATTGTTGTTGCAGTGAGTCTGTGTTGGAGAGGAGACGTTCTTTGGATCCGTTGGTTCGATTTCTGTTATTGTTGTTGTGTGTGCCGCCGAGTTCGATATCTTCGGTTAGGCCGAGGCTGGAGCGCTCTACGTGATTTTTGGCGGATTCGTAATCGTCTCGTAGGTTGGCTAGGCGTGTCTTGCACACTCTTACCTGATGATGATTTATGATTTATTGGTGGTGTTATTGATTGCAGTGGTCATTAATTAGTTGGCAAGTTTATTCAGCGACAGGAACATAATATAATATATAATCCATGAAATCACTCTCTAAAAAAATAATGACCCTCCCTTCACAGCAAAATCAAATCAAACCAAGAAACTCACCTTGGCCAAAAGATCCCTCTTCATAGCAGCATCATCCACCCCCCGTGCCTCCAACCCCATCTGCTTCAACAAATCATCCGCCTGTAATAATAAATTATGGGCCATTTTCACATCGGATTCGGCGGATGGCGGGAGAGACGCATTGCTGGAGGAGGTGGAGGGATCGAGGGGGCGGAGTTTGGACGTTACTTGTTCCGTGAGGGAGAGGAATTCTTCATCGTATCGTTCGAAGGGGATGGAGGATGACATGGTTGCTTACTAACTACTTATCTATTGCTAGCGTTGTGTGTAGGGAGGAGGATTTCGTCATTTTGAAAGGAAAGTGGAAAGTGGCAAAATTTTGCAGTACACTTACTTTACATACTGAATCATACTGTAGTCCCTATGTAGGTAGAATAATGAAGCGAAAGCGTGGCTTGGCTTGGCTTGGCTCCTGTGCCTTTTACTGCCCCGAGTTGCATTACCTTGCATACAGCTTCGTGGTGTGTCGTCCTTGCTAGCTTGGCGACTAGAGTGCCCTATGCCCTTTGCCCTACTGCCAGCTGCTACCACGAGTTACATTCAGTCAACAGCAACGTGGATCATCAGCTTTCAATCCAATTATCATCGCAACAACAAGACTAACAATGCAAAACCGAACCTGCAAGCTAGCAACCTTTGGACCAAACATTTCCAGTCCTACTAAATTTGTAGGCAAGTGGCAAATGAGCTTGCAACTACCTCATCATGCCTTTGCTGAGAGGTATCGATATGCCTATTGCCTGCCTCGAGTTGCATTCGTGAACGTTGACTGTAAAGATGATGATCATCTACCCATTTAAACCCTCTCTCTAGCTACTACTTATATGCGATGCCAGCTTTGATACGCTGTATATATCCTATCTTTACTGCCCGCTGCCTGTCGCAGTTGCATTCTTTCACAATAACCGACTGTAAAGATGATCATCTAAAATCTTGCGTTCAGTCAACAACAACGCGGAACTACATTTTTCAATCCAAGTATTTATCATCGCAACGACAAGACCTAAGCTGCACAAACGACAAGCTAGGAGCCTCTGTTGATAATGCAAAGTGTAGTAAATGAATTGCCTACTACAATTTTTGGGTTTTACATGTTACATATTCACTACTCGATACACTTATCCAAATCTTGCCCAAGAAGCTCTGCCGAGGCGCTGGCAACCTGTTCTTGCGCTTGTGCACTCAATAAATGGCCAAATTGAATTTCTTCCCGAGAGTTCATTCCACACCTCCTCGTCTCCACCACCGCCATTGGGTACATATGCCTCAATCACCTCTTGAAGTGGTTTGACCATGTTGCTTTCAAACAATTGTGCAAACCCATCAAGTGTACCCAACTCTCTAACAAACTTGGTACCATTCTCTGCTATTTGTCGTGCCTCTTCCGGATGACTCTCTGCCCACTCCAACTTGTCCAGCAAGTCTTCCAAGTCGGATCGAACGGGAACATAATGCACCCACGGCTTGATGAGGTCGTGGATGTAATCCTTTGTGGGAGTGACATGATGGAATAAAAGACCGGGGAAGGAGAGCTTTTGCAATGTGCCCGTCCAAGTTGTACCCCCACCACCTCCCAAGTCGATGTGGTATTTGTACTTGGATAATTGTTCAAGAGTCATCATTTCTCCAGCCACTGGGAAACCAACTTCCTTCCATTCCTTGTACACTCCTTCCATGTTGGTAGGAAAGCGCTTGCGTTGCCCAGAGACTGAAGAGAATTTGATGTCGATTCGAGGGAGCGTGTTTGTGCGCCTTGCTTCAATTTCCGACTCGGCAGTATGAATAACTCCCTTCCAACGTGGGACAAAGTATTGATAGTCTTGGCGGAGCAGTGCCGTAACAGCTTCATTTGGGTTTGGATGTGACTTGACCCTCCGAGTAATGTACATCTCGTGTCGAGGCTTTCGAAGACTATTCTGCTTCTCCAGAAATGGAAAATCGGTGCCTCTCCATATCAATTGAGGTATCAAGTCATCCCATGCTAAACTATTTGTAGGAAGCCATCCCCCCTCTGTGCTCGATCGGAAAGCATCGCAAATTTGTCTTACGTCACCCCGATGTTTGAGATCCTTCCATATCTTGAAGCAATTCAAGTGATCGCCTGGCATGGGCATGGCAATCATATTTGGAAAGTGTGGTTGACTGAATACCGAACCAAAGTGTAGCACAGGAGGTGCAGTTAACAGTGATTCGTCACATGGTGCATCCTCGTCTTCTCTTCGAATACAAGCCCCGTACTTATAGGCGACGTCAGTGTAGTCACCACTCGATACTGCCATTACAAACTCTGGTGAATTGGGTGTGAAACGCTCTGGAAACTGACTCCGTAACATTTGCACTAGTATGGTGATGGAGTTAGCAAGCTTCATACAACCTTTGTCCCAGTTGTGCCTTTTGAAGTAGTAGCCGATAAATTTGTCAGTGGTGGGGTCATATCGGAGCAGGCCGAATTTTGATTTGTAAATCTCTGCTGCATCGATGGCATTCTGTAGCGAATATTTTGGAAGAGGTGTATTATCGCGAATGAGATCCGTGTAGGTTGCTGTCTCAAACGAACCCTCGGCTTCGGCTGTGCTGATAAGGTCATGCAGCGTGCCCTGAACCCTATAGTTACCAGTGTCTATAATTTTGGACACTGATGGCTCCGCATGCTCCATTGACGGCGCTGCTAGTGTGAGTTGTCTTGGAGTCACATCAATCGAAGGAGAAGGGATCGATTCTGATGTCATGACATAGGAATAAGCGATTACAAATGAAACAATGAGCAGCATGACGCCCTGCCGCCGCTGCCGATGCTTTTGCATCAGAGCCATCGTGCCTTTTTGAGTGGCCTACAGCTTGCAAGTTGCAGGTGGATTAAAAGAAGTATGAATGCGTAGATGTAGATGGTAGATGTAACAGTATGAGGTTTGAGTAATAAGAGAGAGATGGTGATGAATCAAGTATCGTACATAACCTATGTTGTATTGTAGTGTCAAGGTGAAATCATGAAATGTTGTGTGATCGCGGCAGGACATAAGAATACCAAGCGGTTTTGTTACGACAAATGCCAACGCAAATGACCCTCCTTCCGCAACTCACAAGAAGAAAGAAAGAGTAGGTAGTGGGGAGTGGGGTTGCTTGTAGCTTGGTCTTCCAGATGTCACAACAAAGAAATATATACAACTCCTCTTTAATTAACTGAGCAATAAGTAGGCAGGAGGAGTTACTTTAACATTTGACTGGACAGGAGCTGCAGTTAGGCTCGTCTCTAGAGAGGGATCAGGGATATCTCTGCATAGTCCTCACCACGCAGGCATGCCAATGCATCCCAGCATTCCTTCGTCTCCACAGCGACCTTGGCTATATCAAGAAGGAATGATAAAAGCGAGAGTTCATTCTCAACTCATCAAAAGTGAAAGCACATTACAAAGCGCGCCTAAAGATAAAGAATGATTTAACCACACAAACTACCTCATGCTCGTGACAAGTCTCCTACTGTGTCCAATTCACTTCTTGCCCACTGTTCAAGATGCATAATTTGCCACATCTCATCTCTCACACCAATGCAAACCTCACCTCTTCCACAATATCCCGTCGTACCAGAATTCCAAAAGAGAAAATTACCCAATCTCCCCCCTGACACTTTCTAATCCCCTAACTTTTAGTAAGACAGTAAGTATCAATTAATTATTTATTCGCTAACATAGTTCTGTCGAGTAAAACGTGCAGGGATGACTTCCCGTGACATTCCGCAATCAGAGCACTCCCATCCGACCGCAAGGCCGTCCCCGCCACCAAAATCCATCACAAACGCTTCCATGTAGTAAGATTCCCCAGCAACGAGCTCAATCAGCGCTGACCCCTGGCTAGCCGTGGTATCAAAATTTATTGTCCATCTATTAGCAAAAGCAATCAAAGACAAGCCTTCAGTACCAGTATCCGAACTAAGCCATAGTTCCGTTATATCGTCACCCCGAACCCAAAATCTGTAGTTGCCGCTCGTGGGAGCTGTGATGTATGTCCTCATCCGAGCTCCATATCTATCCCAATCTCGGAAGGCTTCAAGAGTGTTCCCCAGCACCACCGTCTTGTCTGGGATGTCTGGGAAGCGAGGATCATTTCTCAAGGTAGAAACCGCCTTGGCATCCGTCGAAAAATCATAACCGTACCAGTATTCCTAGAGTGATTGTAGTTGTCGAAAACAAGGTGAGATTGTTGAAATGTTCGAAATATTGGTCAACAAGTGGAGGAATTTGCGTCACTTACCATTATCGCACCATTTTCACATCCAGGAATTGCTACATTCAAGCATCCACCAGTTTCAGTGCACGTGTCCTTTGTGCAAGCGTTAACGGCGCTAGGCGTAGGTGCGTATGTAGGTGGAAGATCAATCTGCTTGCAGATTGAACGCCAGCCGCCATCATTTTGATCAGGACCGCAGTTGTCGAAGTTTGTATCAAAATGGATATCACCGCCTGGCCAAGAAGCGCATCCACAGGGGACCCAGGACCAAGACCCCACTACTACACTGCCATCCCTAAGATTCAATGAAAGGCTCTCACCAGCAAGTTTGCACTCCTCGATTGTTGTGATTTCTTTCCCAGCTGGGCATGAACCAGTAGCCTCTTGCAACATTTCATAAGTCACATCACCAGCATCAGGCGTAGGAAGGACGGGGGAACTGGACCAGATCAGCTGAGCATCAAAACTGCAACCAGTACCTACAAAGGATATTCAACGAATTAGTACAAATAAATCATGATTCAACAACAAACGCGATCAAAAATGACGAAGATTTACCTTGCGGACAGTCAGCTAGAAGTTCGTCCTTCGTGCAGAGACGTGCTCCTACAGCACTACAGATTTCCACGGCCTCCGAGTAAGTCTTTGATGGATTGCATACTCCGGCAGGGTCAGATTCACCCCAAGTATCAAAACCAGCGGCTTGGCAATTTGCATGTTGAATCCATCCGTTGCCACTCGTACCAAGGTCAGTTACGCCACCGCGCTGGCTATCATCAACGCAACATCTCACTTCATGGAGCTCACTGGGGTCAGCTTCCTTGGCCACTCCAGCATAAGGGCCATAACTAGAACCGCCAACAACATAGTAACCTGTGCTTGTTGTAGTTGGCTGAGCTGTGGTTGGGTGCAAAGTAGGCTGCGCAAGTAAGAGAAGAGAAGGAAAGAAAGTCACATTGTGAGAAGATGAACTTGTGTTTGTGTGAATAACATGGGAAATCAGGATGCGATGCCATCAAGCAAAGCAAAACAGGATGAACATACATTGGCCGTAGGAAGAGCAGTCGGAACCGGGGTGGGATTGGTTGGAGGAGGAGTAACTGCTGCGGTTGGCTCGGGAGTAGGTGATGCAGTTACAGGGCTTTGAGAGGGCGGTGATGTGACCGGTGCATCAGTAGGATTTTCGGTAGGAGGTGATGTTGGCTCGGAAGTAGGTGATGGTGTGACCGGTGCATTGGTAGGGCTCTTCGAGGGTGATGGTGTGACCGGTGCATTAGTAGGAGGAGGAGTAACTGGTTCGGTCGGCTCAGGAGTGGGTGATGCCGTAACTCCTGCGAAGTTCTGTCGAGTAAAACGTGCAGGGATGACTTCCCGTGACATTCCGCAATCAGAGCACTCCCATCCGACCGCAAGGCCGTCCCCGCCACCAAAATCCATCACAAACGCTTCCATGTAGTAAGATTCCCCGGCAACGAGCTCAATCAACGCTGACCCCTGGCTAGCCGTGGTATCAAAGTTTATTGTCCATCTATTAGCAAAAGCAATCAAAGACAAGCCTTCAGCACCAGTATCCGAACTAAGCCATAGTTCCGTTATATCGTCACCCCGAACCCAAAATCTGTAGTTGCCGCTCTTGGGAGCCGTGATGTATGTCCTCATCCGAGCTCCATATCTATCCCAATCTCGGAAGGCTTCAAGAGTGTTCCCCAGCACCACCGTCTTGTCTGGGATGTCTGGGAAGCGAGGATCATTTCTCAAGGTAGAAACCGCCTTGGCATCCGTCGAAAAATCATAACCGTACCAGTATTCCTAGAGTGATTGTAGTTGTCGAAAACAAGGTGAGATTGTTGAAATGTTCGAAATATTGGTCAACAAGTGGAGGAATTTGCGTCACTTACCATTATCGCACCATTTTCACATCCAGGAATTGCTACATTCAAGCATCCACCAGTTTCAGTGCACGTGTCCTTTGTGCAAGCGTTAACGGCGCTAGGCGTAGGTGCGTATGTAGGTGGAAGATCAATCTGCTTGCAGATTGAACGCCAGCCGCCATCATTTTGATCAGGACCGCAGTTGTCGAAGTTTGTATCAAAATGGATATCACCGCCTGGCCAAGAAGCGCATCCACAGGGGACCCAGGACCAAGACCCCACTACTACACTGCCATCCCTAAGATTCAATGAAAGGCTCTCACCAGCAAGTTTGCACTCCTCGATTGTTGTGATTTCTTTCCCAGCTGGGCATGAACCAGTAGCCTCTTGCAACATTTCATAAGTCACATCACCAGCATCAGGCGTAGGAAGGACGGGGAAACTGGACCAGATCAGCTGAGCATCAAAACTGCAACCAGTACCTACAAAGGATATTCAACGAATTATTACAAATAAATCATGATTCAACAACAAACGCGATCAAAAATGACGAAGATTTACCTTGCGGACAGTCAGCTAGAAGTTCGTCCTTCGTGCAGAGACGTGCTCCTACAGCACTACAGATTTCCACGGCCTCCGAGTAAGTCTTTGATGGATTGCATACTCCGGCAGGGTCAGATTCACCCCAAGTATCAAAACCAGCGGCTTGGCAATTTGCATGTTGAATCCATCCGTTGCCACTCGTACCAAGGTCAGTTACGCCACCGCGCTGGCTATCATCAACGCAACATCTCACTTCATGGAGCTCACTGGGGTCAGCTTCCTTGGCCACTCCAGCATAAGGGCCATAACTAGAACCGCCAACAACATAGTAACCTGTGCTTGTTGTAGTTGGCTGAGCTGTGGTTGGGTGCAAAGTAGGCTGCGCAAGTAAGAGAAGAGAAGGAAAGAAAGTCACATTGTGAGAAGATGAACTTGTGTTTGTGTGAATAACATGGGAAATCAGGATGCGATGCCATCAAGCAAAGCAAAACAGGATGAACATACATTGACATTGGCCGTAGGAAGAGCAGTCGGAACCGGGGTGGGATTAGTTGGAGGTGTGACCGGTGCATTGGTAGGACTTTTTGAAGGTTGAACTGTGGGTCCTTGAGGTCTGAACATGGTTTCGGCATCAAACATATCAGTTTGAGCAAAACTCTCCTTGTGCGTGCACACTTTTGATAGATCGTTACTACCAGCCCATTCAGCTATTCCATTCCAGACTGCATCCCATGGTGTAGTGGGCACTGGCCTGCGACCACTTGCTTTCATTACTTCAAACAAATTGTTTGGATACTTTCCTAGAATTTTGCCTCCCTTCAACCCTCCTCCTATGGCGAAGTAGTGGCCTCCCCAACTGCGAATTAAGAAATACATTTTGACAAAACATTAGTCATGTCGAAACAAGAAAGAAGACGATACTGAATAAGTGAGCTTCGCTTACCCATGTTCTGTCCCAGCATTTCCGTTCGGGTACAGCGTCCTGCCAAATTCAGAAGTTTGAACTAGAATCGTAGTCTCCCACACCCCGATTGCCTTTGCCTCGGTCACGTAAGCATTTAAGGCATCATCTACCTGTTTGAACATTGTTTCTTGTGGACCCAACACTCCACCATGATGATCCCATGAACCCCATCCCACAGAGTAGAAATCGCGCGTTACACCACGCTGCAAGGCTGCTTGCTGCAACCTACTAACCATTTTAAGTTGATCGGCCAGTGAATTATATTCCTTGTCAAATGTAACTGGAAATGCGGTTGCCGTAGCAATTCCATCAACAATGCTAAGCTCATCCATAACTGAGAAGGTGTTGTGCATCTTTGATGACCAGGATTCCGCCATGAAGCCGCTATCAGGCATGGTAGCATTGTTCAGGGAGCTTATTTGGGACAGAAAGTTAGCGCAGAACTAGACATAATGTGTTTTGGAAATTCGCTGATGCCATCTACACCGACGGCAACGGGTCCACCAGAAATGCCTTTCACGCCTTCCAAGACTGTATGCCCGTTCACTATGTGAATGGCGGATGTTTTACGACCAGCCAGTACCGTGTCACGGATGCGGCCTAGGACTTTACAAGAATATGGAAAGTGAAAGAATAAATTGTTAGTGGATTCGGAGTTCGTAAGTAAAATAGCAAGCAATGCAGTATTCACATACCTCCTGTGTCAGCGTATGCTTCATGTGCATTGTTCTGTGCCACTTTCGTGGTCTGAGCAGAATGGCCAAAGGTGAGACCTTTGGTCTGCTTCCAATCTGGATTAGTCATGTAGCCAACATTGGCAAAGAAGAGAGCCTCTTCGTTTCTGTATAGATTGGCAATTTTTGTTAGTTTTGGGTGCAACCCGAACTGTGAACAAGGCTGATTGCCACCAGAATCGATCTGATGGAGGGATTCCTTGCCTAACGCGATACTGGAACGGATAGCGTAGTACTGTTCATCCACTGTCATGTTGTACTTGGGATCGAAATTGTTTGTTCCATCACATTGCATAGGAACCAGCATGTTGAAACTATCCACTCCTCCATTCAAGTCCATGTAAATGATAGCCTTGTAATCGGAAGAGGCAGCCTCACCAGATTGAGCCTCTGTGGCGAGCGAGGGCACATCCCGATCGTCTCCACTCTTCGTTACTACTTGATTGGTCGTGTGAAACTCGGCAGTGGACGCAATTAACTGCATCGCGACTTTCCTTGCTTGCTGTAATCCATTCCAGCCTCCCACGTCGATAGTCTTCTGTGTATACACTTGCTCGATAATGTCTCTGTTTTCTTTGCTAAGTCGACCTGCTGTGAGAAGTGTAGAAAGCTCATCAACTACTTCTAACCCAGATGCACCAGCTTTTGGTGCCCATGAAAGTATTCCAGCCCAGCCAGCTCCAAAACCATACCTAGAATTGAAACCGTAATTGTAAATAGTCCCGTAGAATTTATTCAACATGAAGAGGATTCTTGGTAAGTCCACCGCAAGCTCCTCTGGAGCGTAGAAGCCCGCCACAGCACCACGCCCACTCGACTTACTGTCATGTGGGAAGTGTGAAAAGACCGAGTCGTAATCGGTAGGAGATTGGCCTAGCGAATCTTTGAGACTCCGACTAATTTCATGAATCTGATCAGGTGAGGTGCCAACCAAGTCTAAATTGCGCATGATTGCAATGACCTTAAGGAGGGGCTGTCTGATAGAACCTGAGGCTGGGTCGGCTACAATGCGACGAAACAAAAAATGGTGTGAGATGGCAGATGGAGTGCAAGAAACAAGAAAAAAGCTAAGCATGTACATCAAGATCAAGATTTCTTACCATCAACAGTTGCTGATGCTGATTCTGGGCATAGAAAAATGGCTGCAATTGTTGAACCAAGGTCTCCGTAATAGCCTGAGCCAAAGGATTTGCCTTCACTTGAATAAGACCCGGAGCGAAAAGCAGTAGCAACTGCGGCGACATATGCTGGTGCCGGGTTACTTGCGATGTTGAATCTCTGAATTAAAAGGCGTGCTAGGAAAGGAGCTGTATTTTGGTGGAAAAAATAGTCGTCCAGCACAGCCTCTGTTGGGGACCATCGTAAATGTGTTAGCAATTGCAAGACACGCAGGACAGGAATAAGGATAAGGGTTAGTACGACTGAGAGACAAGTCGCGCGGAAATCACGATATGAATCAGCCACAAAAGTGATTTGGCTTACCTGTTTCATACTGCGCATCCCGAGTATCTGTTTCTGAAGGTATCATGCTCATGAAATGAGGTGCATTTCGGAAGGAGTGGCCAGAATCAGCATGAACAGTACTAACAATGTTCCGGAGGAAGAAGGTTCGACCAGTCCGCAGTTCCACCACTTCGAAGATAGTGTGCTCGTCAAACACTGCTCCCATTTCCCCGACTTTCTTGTGAACAATGATGCCAGTAGTTGGATCATCCTCAGTTTCATACAACGATCCCAATAAGGAAGGATCGAGAGACCCAACAAAGAGTGTACCAAGAACATGCTCCACAGATGCTGGCATTGAATCATACACCATAGATTCTGACACTGTTACTGCGCAGTAACAGCCTTCTTCGATGACTTCACATCCGCCTGCAGAACCACTACACATGTCGTCTACCTTGGGATACTCACCGTCCCAGATGACCGGGAAGAAGTTAATGGACGTCTCATCAACGTGCTGGAGACTGGTGGAACTAGAATCATGGACAAGTGTGATCCAACCTGGGGTCGCCTCATCAGATGTTACCTTGATAAAAGTATCGCAAGTGTTATTCGTCCAATGAAATCCCGTTTTGTGATAGGGTGATTCAATTTTCTCGTAGTCACATTGCCCATGACCTCCTTGTGCTACACACCTCTCAGAAGCAGTTGCGTAGGTTACTCTCTCGTCATCGAAGATGTTGAACATCTGGGCAGTAACTTCGTTGCCAGGGTTCTGTCGAGTAAAACGTGCAGGGATGACTTCCCGTGACATTCCACAATCAGGGCACTCCCATCCGACCGCAAGGCCGTCCCCGCCAACAATTTCTATTACAAACGCTTCCATGTAGTAAGATTCCCCGGCAACGAGCTCAATCAACGCTGATCCCTGGCTAGCCGTGGTATCAAAGTTTGATGTGTATGTATTAGCATAAGCAATCAAAGACAAGCCTTCAGTACCAGTATCCGAACTAAGCCATAGTTCCGTTATATCGTCGCCCCGAACCCAAAATCTGTAGTTGCCGCTCTTGGGAGCCGTGATGTATGTCCTCATCCGAGCTCCATATCTATCCCAATCTCGGAAGGCTTCAAGAGTGTTCCCCAGCACCACCGTCTTGTCTGGGATGTCTGGGAAGCGTGGATCATTTCTCAAGGTAGAAACCGCCTTGGCATCCGTCGAAAAATCATAACCGTACCAGTATTCCTAGAGTGATTGTAGTTGTCAAAAACAAGGTGAGATTGAAATGTTCGAAATATTGGTCAACAAGTGGAGGAAACCGCGTCACTTACCATTATCGCACCATTTTCACATCCAGGTATTGGAATATTCAAGCATTCACCAGTTTCAGTGCACGTGTCCTTTGTGCAAGCGTTATCATCAGAGCACTGCTCACACGTAGGCAAGTCTGCGATTCCCTGGGTGCCGCAACAAGCTTCAAATGCAACAGGAAGCTTTGGGTTGGCACAAATGGCACTGGGATACAAGCCTGCTTGCTTTCGATATCGATATTGCCCACCAAGCTCTTTCCCATCTTCAAACAATGCCAGTTCTACACAAGGCAACCTTACATACTCCCAATACCTCCCTTCAGCGACTTTGATTACTCGAACAGCGTCCACGTCACACTCTGCTGAGTCGCACTCGAGTGCTGTTGTCAAAACAACCTCATTAGATGGAGGTTGAGCCTTGCAATCCACGCCAGCTCCTTCACACAAAGTCATCCTCAACTGCGAGGACATTGAGAGCTCAAGTTCAACTAAGCTTCCATCGACCAGGTACTCTGACTTAGACTGCATCAATTCGGGTAACTAGAGAAAGAAATGTAGATGTAGAAATGAGAATAATTATGCAAAGATGACATGTTATATCATTTCTCATCATTCAACACACCTTTGATCCTCCAATGAAGCGATATGTTGCTCCCTTTGATAGAAATGCTCTCGGGGGCAAGTCTGCACAAAGTGGAGCGCGATCTCCGATATATCCTTGGGGGTAAAAGTAAATATGAAGATGAGACATAGATTATTTGGTCGCTTGATGGGCATAATCGTCACACAAGCACATACCTCCGTGAAGATTGGTTTTGGGAAATTTATCTCGCCATTCGGGTACAATTCTCATCGGATCAACCGAGTTAATTTGACCTGGATTATTCTGAAAATGACTTGCTCTATTTTCAAAATTGCCCCTCACCTTTTGAGCATCAAATCCAGTCCACGCACCTGTGAATGACAATCATTTGTGAGCCCAATATATAACTTGACAACGGATTAGATGGATGGTAATAAATTATAAACTCACGTGCAAAGTTCATGATGTCCAATGTAGAATAGGCATCAATCTCGTTACCATCCGAATCTCTCTTATGTGTGCCATCCTCGTTGAGAAGTACAGTACCAATAGTGAAAAGTTGCATGATCTATTTGGATCGGTGTTGTTGAAATGGACAAACAGTTGGTTGAATATGACATTGATAGAAAGAAAAAGAAGTAATACATAAACTCTATCACTATCACTTACCTCGCGAGCGAAGTTCTCATCTGCAAATGAAGTTTGGTTTAACGTCTCCTTCACATATGCCATGCTCTTGGAACCTAAGTAACTAAGGTTCAAGGCCATCAAAGGGCTGTACGATATCTCACGAAGGATATCTTTCCAATTTGTAAAAGCGTTCCTGACGAAGATGTCATGGTAATTGATCACATCTTCAGAAGGACCGAAGAATGGCTTGACGACGGGGAAGACCTGGTTCAAAGCGAATGCCACGCGTTGTCTCAATTGATCATCAGCTCGAATACTCAAATGAGTCCAAACATTGCGACTGAGATAGAAAAGTTCAAGAATTAGCTGGGACATTCGCTGTAGACGCTGATAATAAAACTCAACAGAAAAAGACTCACGCTACATTCTCGACCCATAGACGATTGATAGTACGAACCTCGTCTGGATCTAGATAGAATGAATCGCTATCACTGAAAGTGATATCATTTGATACCTCTCCCGGAGAGCCACACACTAAAATCCCATCCCCACCGCTACCAATAGCTACGCCGTCTTCTACATACGAGTCATCACGGCAGGCATGTTCATCAAAGCTGAGCTTACACCCTTTGGAGTTGAGGAACGTGCGAGGCGCATTAGCGCATACAGCTGGATTCGCTCCTTCCCCTCGATACCCACCTGTAGACTTGGAAACTATTTCTCCTCCACCATCCATCAATGGATCCATGACGTCATTATCTCGCAACTCTAATGTACCATCATACAACAGCCACTCACCATTTGGCATACGTCCCGCAATGGTGGTGCCGAAAGCTTCAACTCTTGGTATCCCACTTGGATTCGTAAGGGGATCACATAATCCACCCAATGATGCCGGAAGCTGTCCCAAAGGTGTACGTAAAAGATATCCTCCACTTGGACCGCCAAATGGGACAAGTTTATCAAAGGATGGATCCACGCCGATCTCGGGCAAGTCAACCATGTATGGCATCTTCGTAACGTCTCCACCGAACAATTCTTGCCAATAACTAAAGTTAATAGGAGGATTCGAATCGTCCTTATTACTCTCATTGACCAAGCTACGAAGCTGTCCAAGGACCGTCACCTTGTACCAGGAAGAATTACCCACAGGCTCGAGTACTTTGCTACCCCACTCTTTTTTACCCAATGAGACCGTACGCCAACGTGAGGGTGAAGTGCATGGATCAATAACCCCCCCCATCTGAAAGCTTCCAGGTACGGGAGCATTGGCACGGCGTCGATAGAATTGACGATGGGATGTCATGGGTGTAATGGAGGTATTCATTTGATCTTGGATCCATAATGCAAATGCAGCCGGAAGATGGTCACTGCCTCCCTCTATAATAAATATGTGAGGTAGAGTGGAGAGAAACGAAATCATAGCTGTGAGTAAACAACTCTTGATATTGAACCAGTAATGATAATGATAAAAGGATGTTGGGGTCTGCTACTCACCTCCTCCTTCGCCTCCAACCCATCGAGCATCATCCAAATCTTCCGACTTAACTCCAAACGTGGATTGAGATAAGAACCGAGATACCACATCCCTAGAGGGTAAAGTATGTTGATATGATGTCAACACATACACTTCATTCTCATTCTCTAGAGGGGGCAGATAAGTAGTGCAATAATCGTCACCCTCACTCTCGAAACAATCCCATCCATTCGGAAGCATAACCGCAGGAATTTCCCCCGCGGCATTTGACCAGTTTGCATTATCATACGAACGTGCCAATGGCACAATTGTATCAGACACTTGATTAATTTTCACAAATTCGATTTCATCAAATTGAACCACAACCTTCGTAAGGGTGCACAACTGTCCCATTGTCCCAACAGAGGCCAATGTAATCGTACCCCCAGCTTGATGAGTTTCCAGCTGAGCGACGAATCCCGGTGAGGGGCATGATACCGCATTTGATACTTGAAGAGATCGGTGCTGCGAATCACCACCGTCGTGGCTGGCAGTGACTCGGGGAGTCGTCATTCCACGAAGGCCTGGCGAAGATTCGGTAATCGAACCAACCTCACCTTGGCCATGATGATCGCCCTCCTGCATCCCCATGCCCATACCGATGTCGAGACTGACCTTCTTCAGCAGATGACGAAGTTTTCCTTGTCCTCGAGCAAGGTGTTGGGAAATCTTGCTGTTATCATCTGTGCCTGACCTTTCGATCGCAGCAACAGTTTCCTTGTTTTTCCCATCTTCAGCTTCAGCTGATGCGAAGAGGAGTAGTAAGGGAGCTAAAGCGCCTATGAGACGCATCCTCGGTTAACTTTGCAAAAGTTGAGTACTTGTATGCACTTAGCGCACAGTGGTTGAGCAGATTAAGTACAGATTATTTGTCTTCCTGACAAAATGAGTGGTACAAAGTAGAGTCTTTCAGCGCCCGTATGCTGTGAACTGACTGCATGCTGCATTTAAACCTTTGAGGAACAGGAACACCTAGAGAGGAACACGTAATAAGTAAGTAGACAAAGTGAGGAGATGTGTAGGCCTCGTGATCAAAACGAGAAAATGAGCGAAATGACTACCTTCATTACCGTCACTTTTTTGCATTATCTCAGATAGAACTATATAAAAGTGAATGAAATGAGAAAACTGTGACTTTGGACAGTCTGAGTACCGTAATGTGGTCGTACATCTTCAGAAAGCGGCTTCAAAAAGACTGTTCAGTACCCACCATGATTTATTGTTTTTTGTAATGCCAAACTTTTCGTGAAACAAAGCCTAATCCTAATCGTGAAATACTTACAAGACCCACACATCTCCATTCACGCGTAATTTACTTCAACTTATTCTATACTCCGTAAGGGAGGAGCAGTACCACACGCTATTTCTAAGCGCATGCCATTACGGATAGATGCAGACTATCTAAGATTCAACTCGATATTTGCCCTTCTCCATCCCGAGGTGGAAGTAATGCTAAGGCTGTGATTTTGTTTGCTCGAACTCGAACTGCGAACTGCGACTGGTCTGTCGGCATCAAATTTCGAGATAACGGCATCTTGTAGTTGAGAGTCCATGTGGAAAGGTACTTCCATGTGGAACTTGTGAGTTCGCAGTTCGAGTTCGAAGAAAAAAAATTCTCGAACTCGAGGGAGGGGCTGACATTAGAAGAATCTCAGACCCCATGTTGACGAGGTCAGGAAAACACTATGGAGGTGGTTTTTGTAATGGGAGTTTTTCGTAAATGATTCTTTCTCATTTTGAAGACGTTTAGTAAACGGAACTTGATACGCGAGATCGATTTCATCAATAGGGAACTCATTTTAGTGGGATGGTCAAAATTCAAACGGCCATCCATTTTTCAAAAATCAGCACGCCACGATGATGGTATTCCTCTACCGTATCAACAATTACTCACCATATAATCCCTTTTACAGCAACCATGCCTTTTATTATGTCCATGCCGTCCCCCGATGCCCCCGTAATGTCGGCACAAAGAAGAGGGGGTGAAAAAAGGTAAGATAATGTGTAAATAATTCACTTCTCCCCACCACACAATTTTAAAATCTCACGGCACTGCTCTGGTCGAATGTCTATTACATATTTTCGATGATTTGTCATCATCTCAGGCGTTTACCAGCCTTATTGACCGCAAATTAATTATTTTGATGGGACGCCGCCGCCATCATCATGCGCCACGTGAACACGACGACGAACGGTCAAGAAAAGGACTATTTTTCAAGGCTGCACAGAAAACTCTCCCGTGTAATTATGTGGCTAGGCATGGTAACTCTCATTGGATGGCAAGCCAGCTAGCGAAATCGGCTTTTATGGAATGTCACTTATAGGCATCGATGAGTACCATTAACGGTTTCAAACTTACGTCCACGCTGAAGAGTCCGACTACCTGCTGCAATCGCTACAGACGTATAGATGGCAGTTCCATTTTCGATGGTGATTGCTGTGTTTTTACCTGCAGACAGTGGTGATAATAGAATCAAGGTGAGTGGTGCTATGAAATATTTTCATTCTCTTGCATTATTCATACACAATTTGTAACATTCTTTTTATCATTTTGGTGTGCCCACCGCAGTTTGGTCCATTTTCGTGGGGGCAAGCTATTCCATGGCTTAATCCTGTTTGACTGCTTTTCTTTCTGTAATGAGTGGCTTCCTCTAACTTCGTATCATCTCGGCTGCTCCTCATGCTCATCACATTCTCAAGAATTACTGACCAACGTTACTGATTGGGAATCAATTACATCGAAGGGGTCGTTGCTGCCCTCTTCGACTTGCTGGAAATCTGGAGAAATTATCTCTTTTCTACGCAACAATAGATAGCCACCGTACAACGGCGATGTTCGTCATGGTCAAGCAATGGACGGAAGACGCAGATCGACGTCGAATGATTGAAGGAGAGAAGATTTGAATTGAAGCCTCCCATTGTGATGTCTGGCACTACTTTTCCGATTGGAAGGGGAGAAGCCAAATGAATATGGTCGAAGCAATATTTCTTTTCATTTCTACTCAAAATCAATTACTTCTTAGTTGGTCTGCACAAGCTTGCACACTTCCCACGAGATTTGCAGGTTGCCCTTTTCCTGGGACTTCGCCCAAGGAATGTCTTCATGGACATATTCAAAATTACCCTATCCTTTCGCGACGTTCCAATCCCCTCCTCTGGCATAGGACGAGGAGAAGGGGCTAAGGCCTTTGACAAGTTGGAGGGAGATTTGATGTGTCTCTTATATTTACATCGTTGGAGGGAGATGCAGAAGCAACAACTGCGTGGGAGTCTGCCGGCACTATTGATCGATTTCATCTGAAGATGGGAGAGAGGAAGTTTCCCATTCACGAGGACATCGTGCAACTGTGTTCCTCATCACATCCCTGCTGGTGGGATGAAGATGGATGATGTCAAGCAATGGGCGGTAGACAGTCAATTAAGGGTGGTCGGTTGTCCTAACTAGCGTATGTCTTTGAACGCCCTATCAACGGTGATGTTTGCTTACTCCAAGTTATGGACGGAAGACTGTCTGCTCTCGATATTGTCGATGAGCTTCCATACTTCCCTCGAGATAGCAGGTTGGCTACTTCTATTTAATACTTACGTCAAGAAGTCTGATCTTGAAGAGCTGTACACAAGTGCAGCAATTCGGTTACACCACACTAGAGATGACGAAAGACTAAGTGGCTGTTATTCTGCCAGCAATGGACGGAAGTAGCTTGCAGATAAACTCAAAATGTGTTTTGTGAACTATTATCGTCTGTGATTGTAATCAATTAGTCTCTACATCTAACTCAATTTTATCTTATCTATATCATTCCACAGAGAACATGGTATCTTTTCATTCCCACATCTACATCAGTTACTTTGTTGGGCTACAAGCTTTCCTCTTCCTAATAGGCTTTCTCTTCGTTGAAGTCTCCGGTTGGCTTTGGATTCCAGTACATTCTGTGGGAGGAAGATCACCCTTCTGTTTCCTCGCTTCATTTAAGAGTGCTACTTGGGCTGCGCTGAGGTGTTGCTTGAATATAGCTCTCCCCTCAGGACCTGTTGCATCGACCAGCTTTGTCAAGCTTTCGTAAATAGGCATGTACATGTATCCTTGGTATGCATCATCACTTCCTCTTTTGGAACACTCCTCCTCATCTGAGTCATTGTCCATCTGACTAGGTACCATGTAGGAGCTGCTACCTTGAATAACTGCTCTTGCCCCGAATGGCTTGGAAGCAAGGACAGAAATACTTTCAGGCTTGGAAGCAAGGCCAGAAATACTTGCAGAGTCATCTGCAATACAAGTATCAGCAGTCGTGCTGCTATCAAAAGTCACTTTCACATCGTCGCACGCAAAGCAACTTTGATTGACACCTTTTGCATCTCCCGAGCCAACTGGGAGGTTTGCATTCAAGTTTCCTAATTCCTCGTCGGTGATGGGAATCCCAGGTAGATCAACCTTGTCCCTCAGATCTTGAAAGTGTTTTGACATCTCTCCGTTTCTGCCATGGTAATGGGCATAGGCAAGATGCCACCGAATGTGTGCGTCTGTAAGTGTGGGGAATCTGTTGATTAGCTTGTAAATATGTTTGCAAGCATGCCCTTTCTTCTTGAAGCATCGGCCACAGACTAACATTTTCTCGTTGCAGTCACTTCCAGGTATATCTACTACCTTTACGATGGTGGTTCTTTCAAACCTTGGGACAACGTATTGAATCTGCTTGCAAAGAAGGGCCTTGAATTCATCCATGGACCCTTTCCCTCCTCCAAAGAGACTATGCGGAATGAAATGGGAGAAGACCCTACTGTCATTGCGTGCAAGGAGGGCATCACGCAGGGGTGCTGCCTGTCTATGGTGTGCTATGGCATCGCCCTGATGCCACTAGCGGAATGGTTAAGGGAAAAAGTCCCTGGAGCTCTCCAACCTTGGTATGCTGATGATCTCGGCGGTGTCGGTACTGCACTCGATAACGCTACTATGCTTCAGCTTCTCAAAGAAAGGGGGCCCTATGTTGGATACTATCCCGAACCAGATAAATCCCACTACATTTGTATGCCGCAAGATGAGGATGCTGCACGAGCAGCCTTTGAAGCGGCTGGCATCTCGGAACTGAATTATGGACGCCACCACCGATACCTTGGTGGAGTGTATGGTGATGCAGCTGAGAAGGAGGAGTGGGTCAAGAAGAAAGTGGAACAGTGGGTATATTGCGTGGAAGTCCTTGGCAAATGTGCCTACACACAACCCCAGGCAGCCTATGCAGGTTTTGTACTGTCTCTTCAGAATGAATGGACATACTTATCGCGCATTGTGCCAAACGTGGGGCCCCTTCTTGCTCCGATTGAGGTTGCCATTAGAGAGAAATTTATCCCACCTCTCTTTGGCATCTCCCCTTCGGAATTATCTGGAGAGTTGCGACACCTGCTTTCCCTTAGTGTGAAACATGCAGGCTTAGCAATCCGGTTCCCTGTGGAACAATCTGAGGATTGCTTCAAAACGTCGCGACAAGCGGTGGAACACCTGGTTGAAACGCTGGTCAATCGTCGGGAACTGTGCCCGAAAACCCACCAGTACTCAGCTATGATGGCTAAAATTGGATCGCAGGAAGCGAAGAAGCTTGATGCTGAGTACCATCTCACCCAGTGGGGGAGAGAGAAACCAGGTGATAAGAGGAGGTTGGAACGGATCTGTGAGACTGGATGTTGGCTGACGGCTGTCCCAAACCGCCTCAATGGCACGATCCTATCGGCTGAAGAGTTTCGAGACAACGTACGTCTCCGGTACAACCTGAAGCCGATGGATTTGTCAGACCTATGCGATGGATGTGGTGCAAAAATGACGGTGGAACATGCTCTCCAATGCAAGGTGGGCGGTCTCGTCCATTGCCGCCACAATGATGTTACGAGAGAATTTGGCTCCTTGTGCAAGCAAGCCTTTACTCCCGGTGACGTTGAGTACGAACCCTTTATCTACACTAGTACTCAACGCACTGCTGCAGAGGCAGAGGCTGCTGCCGCAGCAGAGGCTGAAAATACCACGCAACAACACAACGCAACTGATGGGTCGACCCCAGTGACAACAACGGAAGAGCGTGGAGATGTGATGGTCTCCCACTTCTGGAAGAGACAGCGTCGAACTGTCTTTGACACTCGCATCACCGACGCGGACTGCCGCTCCTACCGCAACAAGGCGCCTTCGGCTGTCTTGAGGCAACAAGAGAGGGAGAAAATCCGCAAGTACAAGGCAGCTTGTCTTGAACGACGTCGGGACTTCACCCCCCTCTGCTTCACGGCTGATGGAATGCCAGGTAGAGAGGCCTTGAATGCGATGCGTCAACTGGGTACACACTTAGCTGAAAAGTGGGAGCGTCAGCGTAGCCAGATGATATTCTATGTGCGGGTACGCATGTCCCTTGCCCTAGTCCGGGCAAACTCCCTCCTGCTCAGAGGGAGTAGGGACAGGCACCACCGCATCCGGCCACTCATTGAGAATGGGCCGGGGATGTCCAACTGGCACACCTGGAGTGGGGAGTAATCCCCTCTCCCCCACCTCTGCGGTGGCAGAGGTTGAGTGAGGACTCTCACTCTCACCTGTCGAGAGGCAGTTGAGAGTAGGAGGGAGGAGGAACATACCATCACCTAGCACAGGTGACAAGAGGAGTGCGGACTTGCCACTGAACTAGAGATACCTAGACTGCACTCCTCTTATTACCTAAAATGGGCAAGTTCAGATCCAGCTTGCCCAGTAAACAGCTCCTGAATACCATCCTAAACTAATCACTTATTTATCTGTTCAAAAAAAAAAAAAAAAAAAAAAAAAAAAAAAAAGAGACTATCCCTCTTCTGCTTCAACAATTTCTTGCCATCTCGGGATTTCTCCAAGTCAATTGATTCCGAAACACTACAGAATAACTCCTCTGCCTCTCTTTGGGCAGCAGCATTATCATCATCGGAGCAAATATTTTCGAACTTGCTGTAGTCTCTTTTAATGTAAAACAAGTTTTCACATTTACGGTAAGCGAGATGATCAACCCTCTGTTTGTACTCGTCACCCAACTGCTTGTTGACGTAATCTGACAAACCTTTTGCATTCTTCGCTCTGTCACTGGCCTTACCAGATTGTGACTTAAGTGAGTGTACCACTTTCCTATCCTTCTTGGCAGTCTTCGCTTCACCCATCGAGAGGATTTTATCAGCAGAGGTAGCCAAGTCATCACCGTGTCATGCACTTTTCTTGTATGCTCGGTGCTCGGCTTCACTCACTCCCGTAGTACAATTGCCGAATGTTTTGACGCCTTGGAAACAGCCTTCAAGTCAGCATACTTCACCATGATGTGCTGATGAATAGGAGTGGTAAAATCTGTGTCCGCTTTGCTTTTATTGGATCAGTGCGATACTTATGCTTGATACATGTATCATGGTCAAAATGTCATTTTTTGTCTTGCAAGAGCCAGAAGTTGCAAGAGGTGAGAAAGAGTTACTAATAATATGAGTTTAGTCAGAAAACGTCTCTAAAATAAGAAAGAATCATCAAGGAAAAACTCCCATTTCAAAAACCACCTCCATATAAAATTAGTTACAAATAATATGAGTTTAGCCAGAAAGCGTCTTTAAAATCAGAAAGAATCATTTAGGAAAAACTCCCATTACAAAAACCACCTCCATATAAAATTTGCCGTCCGGAGCCCCAAGGATAAAAAATTACAAGAACAGAAAATTTCTAAAAGAGCCCATAAAGAGCCAAATTGTCTCATACGACAGAAAATTCTTCTCATTTACCAGAAAATGATTCTCATTTACCAGAAAATACTTCTCATTTACCAGAAAATCGATATGGTAGTCCCGTTAGTGTCGCCAGTGACTGGAAAAGTTGGCAATAAAAGAAGGGTGAAAACGAGGTCACGAGGGTCCAGGGGTGCAACTTGACTTTTTCGGAAGAGGGGTAAATCGAGGTCACGAGGGTCTTGATAGGAGGAAAAATCCTCCAAGGTGGGGTAGAAAATTTTTTTTATGTCAGCCCCTCCACTCGAGGCCCAGTTGAGCCCGAATCCTCACCCATCTCGAACTCCGAACTCGACATGTACCTATTCCTATGTGCCCTACGTGAGTGCCGGTTTGGGGTCAGTTCGAGAGCCCCTACCATATTTTAATTAAAGGGCTTTTTCTTGTTTCTCGAAAAATCATGCGTTGAATACGGTACTAAATAACAAGAAAGCCGGTACAGCCAATTTTCAGTTCGCAGTTCGAGTTCGAGCAAACAAAATCACATCACAGCCTAAAAATCAAACAACATCGTCGCGTTGTTACATAAGTACTCATTTCGGCAGAGAAGAGCAAATTTCAAAGAGGCAGAGGTTCCAACACATCCCGCACCGACAGCTCGTCAAAAATAACACTTACCGGAGAGCAAATCACTGAAGAGTTGTTCTCAGACAACATGGAATTACTACCGTTTGCCATTAGTCCTTTAGGACATTTCGGACACACAATCAACTACTTCTTATATGGCATACCACCGCAAATGGCGACTACAAAACACTCCACAACATTGACAAAAAATCAAAATTCATGGCTCAACAAGCCTTCACAAGAAACCCATCAAACATCCTCGAACAACCCGACTCTATTTGGAAATCAAAACAACGAAACTACCACTCTGGGGGATCCTACAAAAGTCCTGATCCTAGCACCTACTACACACAAATATTCGGGAGAACAGTTTGTTCTGCAAACGGCTCAGCGGGACCACCTGCCATGCAAGCACTATATGAGCGCAACAATGGTCCGATAACAGCGTCATCACCACCTAAACCTAATGACGACCAAATTTCATATTTACTGTACAATACAGATGGCAGAACTACATATTTCCCAAGGACGTAGCTCTCAGTCGACCTTAGAGTCGTCTGCTTTTCTCGTTTACAATACCATTGATACGTAGTTTACCGTAGCACAGAAATAACCCAAAGCCAAACACACATACTCTAGAGCTCAACCAGCATCTATCAAACAATCTGCATCACGTTTACCATGATGTTACCTGATCAATTTGAATGACGTCTCGCTATTGCAATGATTCGGCATGTCTTCTTTTGTCAAAAAGTTATCAATTTATAGTTTAAACTCATAATATTGACCTCAGACTTCAGCCTAATCAGTTACCTACCTCACCAAAATATTTGGCAAGTTTTTAGTAGGTAAACAGGGAACACAAGGAGACACAACGCACAAAACTTTGGTGCGATAGTGTTTAGTGATGCAAAAGGCTATAACTTGCGATCAAAAAGGGCCTGAACTACAAATTTCATGTTGTTTTCGAGTTCTTCACGCATGCGGTAGGTATGTAGAAGTACCAAAAGAGGTGGTATTACAGTTTACAACATGTGATTAATCTATTCTAAATTACTTCTGTTTATTCTAACCTCTTAACTTTTGCTGCAGTCGAACAAGCCATCGCTGCGCTCAGCTGCATCACACATCGGACTATCGAGTGTGTCATGTTATAAAAACGTACATTTGCTTCACCAATCAAACTTCTCCACGGCAAGATCAATGTCATAGCGCTTGGAGATCTCTTTCAAATTTTTCTTAATTGCATTTGAACCACCGCAATAGAAGATGCTCCAATCTTCAAGAGGCTTCTCACCGCTGCTATCATTCTTCAGATTTTTCATATACTCGATGGAGTTCTTGGAGTCTCCAAACACCGATATATCCCGACGACTACGAGCAGAATTCATCCTCATCATGTTTCGCATAGATTTTGGCTGAAATGCTGCCATATCGTGATCTGTCAATTCAACCATCGAAGACATTATATCTCTGGACGATTTTGTATTGACGTTGGTTGAGGCTACTCTGAGAAAGTCACCGAATTCTTCCCTGCAAATGAAATTCGATCCATCTTTGTCAATGGCACGGAACATATCTTTGATGTCGTCACGAGAGTATTCTCCTATGGCCCCAAGGAACTGAGAAATCATCGCTTCAAGACCCACCAAGCTCACTTGATCTTTGGGAATTCCAAGAGCTTGAGGGCTCGAACGACGACCAGGAAGGCTCGAATGACGACCAGATTCCAAATCAATGGCTTCGTCTTCAACTTCGAAGCCGGTTTGAGTAGGAGCCCGACTACGGCTAAGCATCTCTTTCTTGGCAGCTCTTTCCGTCTCTTCCACAGCGTAGGCAAACATTTCATTCTCGTCATAAGTTTGTCTGACACGAGAAATCGCTATCATCATTCTCTTCCGGAACGGGGTGTTTGAAAGCTTCCTTTGCTTTTCATACATTTGCTCAGGAAGACCTTCACCAGAGTGGATCGCAGTAATAATGCCAGTGATTGTTTCTTCAAGATTCGGCCTTGTGTTGAAGATGAAAATATTAGCAGGGAGGTTTTGGGGCAGCGCTAGCTCACGCTTACCTGTGTAGAAGATGAATACAAATGAATTCTTCGTAATTGATTCGATGTCAACTTTGTGGAGGATGAACTCGATAAGACCTGGATCACGGCACTGAATGTGCAAGAAAAAGAAAGCAAAAAGCGGATTAGATCAATTTGCACCAAGTGACAAGAAGCAAAGTGAAAATCATCTGCAACGACGATGTGCTTACCCCCCAGATCATGTTGATTCGTTTCCTGCCTGCATAGTTCATGATTAGGGAAATGGTTGGGGTAATACCAATACCTGAAGCTACTGCAATAGCATTCGACGTCTTCACAGCTGTATCGGAGAACTCTGTCATGAAAGGCCCGTGTACATACAATTGTCGAAAACAGGGCGTTTGGATCTTTTCATACAATTGCTTGGTCCAATCGCCACCAGCGTTGATGCAGAGCATAGAATGATTATCTGTTGATGGCTCTGGGAACATCGTGAAGGCATGCCATTGATATTTTGAGATCCATGGACACATGATTAGTACGAACGATGTTGGTGACCTGTTCTCCCATGACTTTGGATTCTTGAAGTGCACAGCAACGCCATTCTCTCCGTATCGTTCAAAGTAGGCAGTCTCGATCAAATTATTCTTCTTGTAATACCCAAATAAATGATCGACAGCGTAGACAGCAGACGCAGTACCAATCAGCCATGGAATCCTTGATGGCGCATGAAACAGGAGAGCGATCGCCCAAACGATGGAAAGGTAATGAAGTCCTTTACGCACTTCGAACTTGATCTTCTTCTTCAACAATGGGACTACCATTGGCAAGCATATCATCGGTATGGCAGCTGCAGCGATGAATCCGGTGATGCCAGTGGCAGTCTGCCACAAGAGGCTAATCTGATTGTTCAATCCCCATCGCAGCAAGTGGAAGAAGGAATGAGACATAGTCTCGATGCCTACCACAATACCAAAGATCTTGTGAATCTTGTGCATAGCACCGAAGTCGACCCATTCGCGCAACAACGTACGACGTAAGTGGTTGTTGAGATTATGCGCTTTGGATAGGAACAGCATCATGTAGAGAGGGTAGTCAAAGAATGCGGAGCACCTAGCAAGTGTAAGAAGGATAATGGAGAGTTTATCCGTGGCACAAACCGTCTCTCTGGGGCAGATGCAATGCTCTAGATCATCCTCGCATCCAGGGGCAACGCCTACTGCTGCTACCTCAGACGATGTCATCATTAGTCCGTAAGGAGGTGGTAGAACTAGCTGGAGTAGACAAGCGATGACACTGACTGTGCTAAATACGAATATGAGATGCCACCAGCGGAAGCTCTTGATAGGAGGATCCTTCTTTTCATCGATAACCCAAATCCTATCCAAATCAAGAAGTCTAGATGATTGAAATCCACGGCCAAATCTAAAACTTCGTTTGGATGACTTCCGCTTCATCAAACCCGGCTTCAAATCGTGTTCAGTTGGATGTTGTTCGTCGGTCATGATTTGGTGGAGCGCTGTTGCGTTTTATGCGAGATCTGTGCGAGATCTGTGCGGCCGGATTCGTTGGGTGCGTGCGGTGCTTTGCTCTGAATTACTTCCGGAACTTCAACTTGAAGTGTTGGGATTTTCCCCCCTCCTATCCCCGCTGAAATGCCCATTTTGATTGTCATTTAGATGCTATATCTTATGATTTAGATCTAAAAATCGCTTGATTTGTGCTAAAAAGGACTTTTCCAGGCTAATTAAGTCAGATTGTCGATGAGCTTCTTCGTTCTTTCCGGTGTGCATCCCCGTCACCCTCTATTTTCTTAATTTTTTCTCTGAGTGACGTGGTAAACTTCGTTACTTAAGGAATTAGTACACTTGATTCCAATCGTCTTACGTCACAAAGTTCCAGAAGTCAGGTGTTGGGAAAATCCAATGAACTTATGAAATGGTGCGCGCGGCGATTTGTGACTGCATGTTGTGTGTGGTGTGTAGTGCGGCGCGGGCCCTCGGGGCCTGTTTTTTTTTTTGCAATGTACCCGTCTATAAATTTGCTCTGCAATGCTTGTTTTTGTAACATAAATGTGTCATGATGTCAAAATTATTCTGTGGATTTCGTGTTGGATTTTTTTTTTGCAATGTATCCGTCTATAAAGTTGCTCTGCAATGCTTGTTTAATAACATTCTTATAACAGAAACGTTTTATAGTACATACTCACTTACTTACTTAGAGCCGTTCCAAGCAAAATTGCATCGTAGATGCATAAGATTTTGATAGCAGCTAACAAAAAAGTGCAGCGCGCTGTCCGAGCAACCTGGAGCGCAACTGCATGCATGCATGTTTTTTCGTTCGACAGTCAGTATCTAACATGATAGCCGCTACTCTCATAGCCACCACGTTGCACAAACCCTACCAATAGTAATATCCAGTGAACTATATCGCAGACAACACCCTTTGCAACTATTCAGCCGCAGGGTTTTATTATTACAACTGTCTACACCGCATAAATAAATGACTAATACATGCTACATAAATGTCATTTCTGTCTATGATGTTGCTATTTTTATCCAGCCTATTGCAATATTATGGACAATAAATAGCCGACACTTCTTATATATAATAATGTTGATGAGTTGCGGTCTTTAGAGCCGCTCGATCCGCCGTCTACAGGCTTATTGTTGTGTTAGAGTGTCAAATTATTTATGCAATTTTGTGCACATCTTGTGTCCTTGGTATTTTGGAGGTGTGGGGGGGCTTTAATGGTCATTCCGAGCAACCAGAATCTCACTTCATATTACCATCGGCGATGGGTAGCGGAGGGGTAGTGCCTATAGATGTTTATCATCTTCGATGGGTGCAGGGAAGGTGGTTGTTTTCATTTCAAATCTCAATGAAGTGGATTGCAATGATATTATCTCCACCCCTACAGCAGCCGAAACGCCACACTGCTGCGAAAAAATCGCCATAATGTCGTTTAAGGGATGGGCCATCGATACCTTATGAAATATACTCATGGACTGAGATAGGCGGCCATACTAGGGGTGCCATTGTAGGCCATTGTGGTGGCATCTTTTTCTCTTTTTCTGCACGATCATCGATCATGCAAAAACCGAGTTACCGATCGCGTTTGACAGTACTTTATATCGATCGCGTTTTACATATTCTCAAATATATGACGTCACTTGTTCCTCTCCTAACTTCAACGTGTCAGCTTCTCTGCTGGCAGGAAGAACATGTCGCCATCCGTGACTTTTCCGCGCAGCCACTCATCGACTATCATGCTACGGAACACCACATGCAATTAGAAGAGTGCATAAATAATAATGAGTGGCTTGCGTATGACATTCCTCGCACGCAAATCAATATCTTAAATATGTGACCATTACGGACCGGCATAACCAAACCACGAACAAAATTGACCGTATGAAATATGCACACTTCAAGAGAGAAAGCGCAGCAACAGCAACCATCCTCTTCCGACGTGAACAGCAAGAGCGCTCGGAAGGGTGTTAGATGCTCATTTCTGTCTATTCGTCAAATAATTTACAACGTCCAATGGCCGAAAGTGCGTGTAGGCGATCATATCTTCCGCGAAATAGTAGAATTACAATCATCGCGCAATCCATGCTTCGAACACTCTACTGATCCACATACTCTTCTGAGGCTTGTTCTTTCCTCTTGCAATATGCGTGAACTAAAACATGTATTGTCTGAGCTAGGATGCGTAATGGATCTATATCGCACCAGACAGGAACAATTATCTATCGCTTACAATGTCATTTCCAATCGCAACGTTACCTGTAACGGTTCAAGCTCGGCTCAGTTCTACAAATCGGATGCAGAAAGCAAAGCTGGAATAATGAATTATGGCCGTTGTGTAAATAACAGTCATAACTTGCAGTCGTTGGCTGCTCCAGAGTGTTCCAGCGTATTGTCTAATGGGTAAGTCCGAAAGTGTATTGTTAAGATGAGCTGAAATTGGAAGAAGCGTCTTATGTGATTCAGAATTTCATGTATAAGCGAAACGCTTAACACTGCGTAAAACATTACGTAGATTGATCGTACGAACATAGAAAGGATCGCTCATTCATCTACATTTAAGTCGCTTTTTGCTGTGTGGTATTAACCTTCCATAGAGTTCATGCCAAAAATAAAATTGTGATGTATGCAAATTTATTTTAAACTTGAACTGGTATTGTTTCTCCCATATGAATGTCGTCATGTCAAAAACTAATCACTTATCCTTACTTATCCCTATTTTCATTTACTTCAGCAATGGCGGTGTGACAGCGGGCAACAAAAAAGATGTTGTCGACAACAACAAGAACGAGCATGATATACCTCTTCTGCAGACAAAGCAAGGCGATTGCATCTCTCCCGCTCATGTTAGATGCACTAACTTTGAGCAGGCAGAAGCATTTGATGCATCATGCAAATCATGGAGATCATGCGATAATAATAATGATTATGACGATGTCGAGCAGGCGAGTTCTTTGTTAAAGTTAAAGCAATCATCAAAAAATTATGACATCGAACAGCAGTGCCCTAAAGAGAGCAATGGTAGTGCCGCAACTCCAGTGAATACTCATCATCCGTCTGAAACGGACATACCAGCGTCTACTCCTTCTGGTGAGGAGTCAGCAGTTGACCCAACTAATCTTCCGGCGTTGCTGTATCATGCTGGGGAACAACCTGCTACTGTTCGCGCATATCGCCGCTGCTCAGAAGATCACAGTCTTGTGGGCCGCCAAACCATTCGCGATCATTTATATGATTCTCTGTCTACCAGTAGACTTCCGCGCAGCTGTCTCGACCGCCTGTTTCATGAGTCTTCTGGTTCTACCGTGAAGGATTATCCGTGTCGTAATGCTACTTCGGTTGCTAGACTGTCAGGAGAACGTGATAATGACGGCACCAATATGGGTGTTGGTAATGTTGATAACGCCCCCTTGGAAGCAGACGATGCTGGTGTATTTCGTAGCAATAATGGCAATGCAGCTCGGCCAGTTGGAGTTGGAGAAATTCCACAGAACACAAAAGCGTCTGGAACTATTGGATCTATGTTGGGAGAGCTGTCGGAAAAGGTCATTCCAGTTCCAGTTGTGACACCTGTAAAAGATACAACATCGTCCATTGCTAGACAAGGTGAGTTATTATACTTGTACGAGTGTCACTGGTACGGTGTACGATTCTGAAAATAAATTTGTCCTCACGACAAAAATATTTTGAGGTCCGATACTTCACTTCATCGCTGACATTTTTGGTCTTTTCCCAATGTTACTTCCAGCTCCGAATATATCGTTAAAACATATAATATTCTTTGTGACAACCTGGCTTCAAAAAGTCCTATGTGTCAAGCAAGTCCGACACAAAGGCATACCTCTGAAGGAGATCAAGAAGCAAAGTATGGTCGCTGAACAAAATTTGGTAGACGGTCATCGCGAGACGAAGCTTCGTTTCATTCCGAAACATAAATCACAGGAACTTGATGACATAATCGTGTTAGTG
Organism: Skeletonema tropicum; assembly: GCA_037178625.1. NCBI lineage: Eukaryota > Bacillariophyta > Thalassiosirophyceae > Thalassiosirales > Thalassiosiraceae > Skeletonema > Skeletonema tropicum. The sequence continues at coordinate 3,784,714 of CM074132.1, read as the reverse complement.
ACACTTGGCAACATAATGGACTTACAGAAACACTCCTTAGACAGTCCTGTTTGCCACACCATTTGCGACAGCTTGGTCAGTTCAGGTATATCATCCCTGGAGAGAAGTTCTTTTCCAATGCAATATTCACAACTTGCATGGAAAATAAATTTGTCTTGAAGACAAATTTATTTTCAATCGCGGCAACATGACAAATTAACGACAATCAATAAAGGATACAACAAAGGGAGAATATTTCTCGTGATGAAGAAACATGTCACCTATAATGACAATGTACCTGTATTTCTTTCTGCAAATGACGGTATCCTCGACAGATATAGCCAATCAATTTCTGTAAAAAGCACCTTTAAGCCAGGTACTTCTCGCTTTCTACGTAGGAACAAGTACAAATCCTACAGCGGTATGGTCTACAGAGCCTCTACGTGTCCAGCAGGTAAACTTTCTCACTAAATAGCTACTATACTGATTCCTACCAAGATCCCTGTAGAAAAAAGTTTGGAAAAAAATGGAGAATTTGTGACCATAAGGGGTTGGGCACCTCCCGGCCCCGTTATCGACACTTCACTGCGCTTGTTTCGACCCGGGGCCCCGAGGGCCGAAAAAAAGTATTTAAGTTCATGCAGCAAGTACTCAGGTCGACATTGGCTCAATTACATTATCTGCCGAGTCGTCTATTGATGCAAGTCTATATAGACGCCGACGTTGGTTGCCGACGTGTTTGCATTTGAATAACTGCCGATCTTTGGCCACGTACTGATCAATACGTCAGTTCTTACTTAACTCCACGTCGACGTCTTGTGTTGAGCTGAATCTTTTTGTCGACGTGTTGTCGATGTGTTGAACCACAAGATCTTGTGTTGCCGACGTAGCTTACGAAGGAACTCGTTTACTTCATGACGTGGTTGGTTATTGATTGCATTGTTCTCTGCTGATTATTGCGCTGGTGCGTTGGCGGCGGTTATGTAGGCAGTTTGTACATTGTCGAGCCGTTCAACAGCTCTCATAAATTATGCATTGCATCATTTACATCATCACATTTCTACATTGTCCGAATAAATAATGAAGTTTGGCAACACAAATCCAGTTATATCCACCGTTGGTAGTAATGGTAAGGGCTTCCGTGCCGTGCGGAATCGGAGCAATGTCGATGCACGTCTTACTTCGTCAGGGGTCAAGACTGCCGCTAAACCGTCGGCTCCTGTCATTGCATTGAGCGTAACAGACATCAATTGGCGTTTGGTGCGTACCGACGATCGTATCTTCTTATAATTTCGCCCCTGGAGGGCCAACCATGACGTACTTTAAGATTTCCGTTAATTTTTTTTTTCTTCTTGCTGCTAGCGTCTGTTGCATTAGGCGATGGGTTTGACGTTGCCAAGTTACTTTTTCGAAAAGAGAAAAACCGTCACATCGCCAACAAAAATCCACACAAAATGAGTGGTTGGTACTAATTCCTACGTGGGCCTCTCGTAGCCAGATCAAGGTAGCGGCCGTTGCGAGAGGCCATAAGCACTAGTGGAATAGATGATGGTAGAACCTAATAACGATAAAAGTCACTCCGAGATGAAGCCTCAACAAAGGGAAGTTGGGAAACCACAAAACCCGGAAGAAATAGAGTGTCAGCTGGCCCAAAACGAGTATGAAGACAATAACAATAACTCCCATCATAGCAATAACCACAATCGACGACGAGCAGGTGGCGGAGCACGTGGTGGAGAAGATCATCCGACCGGGCGAATTGAAGAGGACACAAAGAGAGTTCATCAAAGAAAAGTCAATGTTTGCAATAAATCAAAGCCCCGGAAGGAACAGGATATCATCGGCAGTGTGTCGAATTTGGAATCAAAGGGAGATAAAATGCAACTTAGACAAAATGAAGATGGAGTAGTAAGATTCGGGTTTCAAAATATTAACTCCATCAAAGTCCTGAGGACCAATACTCTACTAAACGAGATAGAGGTAGTCCATGACCTTGGGATTGATATATGCGGATACGTAGAAACGAACCGCCCAAGGACATCGAATAATAAAGGAATTTTTGGTATGAATATGAGACGAATGTTTCAGAATATGGCTAACACTCAGTATGCGTCATTGCCACCAATAGACCATCGAATAAACAGGGGCGCGCAGAATGGTGCGATAGTAGTGGCGTGCAGCGGTGTATGTGGCGGGTTCAGCGCGGGCCCTCGGGGCCTGTAAAGTATTGTGTCGTCATCTTGCTCTGTTGGCCATTTGCCGTGTGGCTTGTCAGTAGTCTTTATACAACGGAATTCGGCTATAAAGTTGCTCTGCAATGACGTTGGCCTTAATTGGTATAATTGTGCTGTGCACAATTTTACCAATTAGTCTCTTTACAATAGAATACGGCTATAAAGTTGCTCTGCAATGACGTTGTCTTTAATTGTGTTAGAATTGTGAAAATCATCTATCTGTCCATCGGCACTAGTATTTGTGTAGGGATTTGAGAGAAGATTGCAGTGCGCCTGATCAAATTATATATAATTGTGCTGTGCACACTTATACCAATTAGTACATTGTCCGGCAGTCATTCGTCGTCTCAACTGTTTGTTTTCGGATCAGCTGTTTAGTTGCGCTTAGTGTTCACTGTTGCTTGTGCATCTCTTTCACTTTCAACTCATCCACTCGATTCTATCGTTTCAGTGCGAGTTTTTTATTCCCTCTTTTCCATGTTGGTGCCGGCATGTTATAGTTCACCTCTGTATATAGTATTGAGCCTGGTACCATAGTGTTCGTCCTGTCTGTCTCAGTTTGTCCCATCATTGCAGCATAATTGGTTCTATGTCTCCCCATATCTTTTATGTAGTCTGTTATGATGGATTCAATTGTGTCCTTCTCTTGTTCTGTTTGTGCACCTCCCAAGATTCTATCTACTGCTAGTTTCGCTCTCTCTATGCTTCCCTCGCTCAGTTGCAGCAGTCTTGTTGCTATTCCAATTCCTCTGTCATTGTTTTGCAGCTTTAGTTGTTGCCGTAAACTTTCGACATCGTTTTTAAACGCGCTGTTTGATAGCTTAGTTGATCGTTCCATCATATTCAGTGAGAGTATCGTAGTGAAGAATAACTTGCCCCAATTTGGTTCTCATCAGTGGTTTCTCAAGCGATTGTGTTTGTGGCTATTTTCTCGTAATTACATATTTCTTGTGTTCGTCGCCGAACTGATACACATGACCACAGATTCTTTTCTATTACACATAACTAAATACTCCATAACATAGACAGCTTTCAGCTGTCTCTCTCTAGACATCTCTCTTTGT